>JBBPQJ010000106.1:0-13364 GCA_038092415.1 Xerocomus tenax
TATTGAAATCCCCAGGTGCTAGCCAGATTTGGGTTTTGCAACAGTACGTTTCATTCGAATCATCGCCAGGGTTGTATGCAACTGACTCATTGCCTCAGGCTCCCATTAACGGCCCACGGACAACTCGGCTAGTAGTGCAAGGTGCGCACAACACCATAGTCCGGTGACCGGACCAGCTCACTCATATCCATATAGTACGTGATGAAAATCTCAAGATGTAGCTAGATTTGGGTGAGTCTTGCACCTAGCTGTACGTTTTTTTCAGTCAGCCCCCAGGATTGTGTACAACTGAATACATAGCCCGTCTCAGGTTCCCCGTCAACGCCCCCCGTCAACGCCCCCCGGTAACTTGGCTAGCACGGAGTATTCACAACACTGAGTCCCTGCAACCGATCCTCCCCTTGGACATGACGAGGACCTTGTACCGCCGACTTCTGGTCCGGGCTCTATTCAGGTTTTCCATCATCAAAACGTTCAGGCGGGTGAGACCCCTTTGCCAGGTCTACCACCCGCAGCACCTACTACTATGGTGACCCTTGATGCAGTGCAGCACATCGTGGCCGAAAGCGTACAACATGAAGAAATACAGAGTGGCCGACCTATACGATCACGCCAGTTACCTGCCCGGTTTAGGGATGTTCCCCCAGAACCTTCTCTGCCCATCTCTGAGCCTACTGTCGCTGCTCCTCCTAGACTCCCCCGTATCATTTTCATCAGCAAACCAACACTAACTCTAGCCATAGCTGGACAGCATTGGCTAGTTCATTAGAAGACACAGAAGCATACAGGAAGGTTCCCAATTGTCTAGACCTGGACACAAACCTTTAGTCTGCTTCCACACTAGGGTATGCTGGACAGTATGCAAACAGACTGACATTATGTAAAGATAATCCTAGTGCTACAATCCAGACAGAACTGAACAGTCTGTCACAGACTGGACTATGTTAGATCCAATGATAGACAGTTATACTATATACTGATAACCCTAGTACTACAGTCCAAGACAGGGTTGGACAGTCTGTCATAGACTAGACCATGGTAGACACAATATCATCCCAAGGTGGGGCTGATCTATCACAGAAAATCATATCATTCAACAGATTGTAACAGACACTTGTGAGTATGTCTACAGAAAAGACTAGCCAGCATAACAACACATTAGTCAATGCAGACATCAAATCCACACCCGCCAGTTGTTTCCTGGATCATGCCATTACTGGAAACCACGTCATGTCAGAAGATACACGATACAAGCCGAATAGATCCGCACCTCCCAAGTTCGGCCCATCGCTCACGCAAAGCCTTCGTCTTGGCACGGTGAATAGCACTTGTGTCGCATTTGCTCATTAGACCGAGGATTTCCGTGAAAACGGGCGAGTAGACGTTGACTCTGAAGTTGACTTCACCCTGGGCGGTGGCTATCTCATCGAGCACAACCTTGAGCTGTGAATAATTAGTGTGGGGTGATGGGAGGAAATTGAGAAACAAACCGCCGTGGCAGCAATGGCCACCGTAACCCTCGGAACCTCTCCAGAGAATACTTCGGGAAATAACTTGCCAACGGAAAGAGGACTCGTATAGAAAAAGTCGATGAGAAGGCCGGACAGGGCGGGATGCGCGAGGTTATTGATGTGTCCCTGTAACAGTGTCAGTTGGCACGGTCATAAATAATACGCCTTACCTCGTCGTCAGTTCCGTCCCTCAGGAATAATCCGCCACCGCCCAAAAGGTTCTTGGCGATCTCGATATTGCGCTCGCGCCGGTTCTCGGGATCCCACTGGTATCGTTGCGTGACAAATGTACGGGCTTTCTTTCTCAAAGTAGAGCGCCAGTTACCCAAGTCTTCCCATAGCTAGCAATGGGTAGTAAATGGTTGCAATCGGCGGATAAACTGAGATACTTACGAGTCTCGTAATGTTTGATGCATGCTGTGGCCACCAGCCTAAGAGTCCAATTGATCATATGAATGGTACAATAGAAACGGACCGACTTACCGTCTGAGATAACCAGCCCCCGATCTCTACGTTCCGCAATCGCCTCGTCGATATACTCGACAGCCTTGGCGTTAAACGAAGCACGGACAGGGAAAGGGTTGATGGAAGCGGCATCACAGTGAGAAAACTGCTTCGCACGCTCAATTACATCGCGAGTCAGTGGATCGTAGTACTGAAGTTGCCAGGGCTCCGCGCGTTCTGTTACTGGGCCAATTGGAGCATCTGTAGGACGGTCTTGGCCATCGTCCGCATTGGCAGCCTGGGCAGCAGTGTTACGGGCAACGGACCCTGCCTGCTGCTGCCTGCCCGCGAGTAACTGCGAGTTACTCGGTAGGCGCGGGGCACGGTTGCGTCGGCGGTATATAGACACAACGCTTTCGGGTGGTTGCGCAGGCAGGGAAGTAGGGCGGCGTGGAGCTGGTTCAACAGGCAGACGAGCAGCGCTGCTTGGAGCAGGGCTAACAGGCGGAGGAGCAGTAGTATCGTCTACAACATTTCTGGTAAGTCCTCGCCATCAAATGCGATCCAACGGACCTGGGGTATGGTACCGCTGACGGTATGTAGCCGCAGCGCGATCGCGGGGTTGGGAATGTGCCTGGACGGGGGTTTGATCGTCATTTTGCTCTGCTGCATCATTCTCTTCATCGTTGTGGTCGTCATCGTTGTTTACTGTAATGGATGTGAGCGTTGTTCATCCGATAAAATGCGACGTACCCGGTATTTGGGATGATCGTCTAGAATTCTCTGTCGGAAAAAATCAGACGAGTCCAATTGAAAACATAGAACGTACCCTGTAATGTCGATAACCTGGCGCTTCCTTCGTCATCTAATGGAAAATAAATCGGATGCTACCAGCGACATTGAATGACCAGGCCGACATACCTTCTCTTCGATGAAGGGCTTCCTCGGCAATCCTGTCGTCGTCGCTGGGAGAGTTCTCATCGATCTTGAGAAGCGGGGCACGTTAACATAGTATATTGAGATGTCATTAGATGAAAACACACCGGGGGGTCGTAGCGGTCGAGTTCAGGTGCAGCAGAGATGCTATGACCAGCGCTGTTCATGCTAAGCGGTGCGCTGTAGAAGGAAGCTGTACGTTGCAGTCTCGCAGGGTTACGGACAGCTGGAGGGTTGTCCCCATTTGAGACACGAGAAGTGGAAGATGGCAGCGTTTCGCGCTGGCCCAGGCGCCGATCACCTGTCGAAGAACAGACAGATGGGGCACGAGAAGTCGCTGGTGTTGTTCCCAAAGCCCCACCCGCCGAAAACAATGAAGAACCGCGTGACGACGGCGGTTGACTAGCAGAGCTGTTTGCTGATGATACACTGGCGAACTTGTTGCGGGAAGGAGCTCGTGTATCGTTCTGGGTCTGAAATGCGATATCTGGAAGCCTGAAGCCGAATTGCTCGCCGGGTGCTGCTTGCAAGAACTCCGGCCGCAACTGCGACTGCGACTGAGCAGGAGGTTGTCGGTGTGTCTTGGATACGACGGCCCCATCAGAACCAGTTCGTCTTGAATTTTCGTCGACGTCTCGAAAAGATGGTGCCATGGGGTTAACATCTTCTCCTTGGGTAGCAATGTCGATTCTGGACGAGCGTTTTGTCATTTCCGTCTGTATCCGTTCGATCTGCTTCATCTGAGCCAGCCGGCCCCCGTTACCTTTCCTAGAGCGCTCGGAGCGTCGTGTTCCGGCTACATCGACCAGGTCAGATCAGGTGATGCTGGATCGAAACACATACCTAGTGCATTGTCTGGAACAGTCCGAGGTTTCTTCACCTGGTCCGCGTTATTTTCTTCATCCTCGCTTTCGTAGATGATTCGACGCTTGACCATTGTCTGAAGGGGAAGAGAACAAAGTGCCGCATGGCAATTTTCACCGTTTTATTCCGCAAGCGCAAGCGACAAACCGAAGGTAGAATACGTCAAGCATGCTCATTACATAATAAGAGGTTGTTGCTTATATGGGGTGGTATGAAGTTGGTAGGTATAAAATAGCTCACTCCCTTCGCAGCAACATCACTTTTAGAGTCGATTGTACAATATATACACCAAAAGGCATCATTCGCCACCGCAGGGTCAACGACGGATCATCGCGCACGGGAAGAAAACGGTGCGCGTGTGCGATGGCGCGCAAGTCATTGACTGACACGTGCGGAGGAATGTCAGCAAAGTATGCTAAGGAGAACCGAACCAATAAAAATGACCCAGCCTGTTCAGATCGCAACTGAGGGAACATCAACCCAACACATTGAAACTTGTCGCCCGACGGCCCGCGAGGTGACTTAGACCAAACTGTCTCCTTACGGGTCCCGGAAATGACTTAGGGACTGGCCGCTAGAAGGTGTAGAAGCACCGATCTTGGTCCAACTTGTAGCAGGGCTTGATGCATCGCTGACAAAATTAGTTTTGTCAACTGGAGAACGTCGTTTTGACACTCGAGATGCCAACCCGTCCTCACTTTCGAGAGGACGTTTGGAGCTGCCGGTAGAGGACGTGCCAGGGATCCGAATCAGAGGTGACCGTGGCATAGGATCATTGGGTAGAACCGTGGCGGAGGAGGTGGAAGGAGAGGCAGTACTCGAAAGGTTGTGATTTCTCACGTTGAACGCCTTCGGTGCCCAGTATTTCTCGGGAAGTTTTGCAAGCAATGCGACAATTGAATCGATGAAAAGGTCGTGTGTAAATTGCCGGTTGGACTGGAACATCCCTCCCTGTAGTTGAATGGGTAATATGAGCTCCCTCCGAACGTGCTCGAGAAGGGGGAGCACAGGCTGAAAATACGGGGAGATATGCGGGATAACGGTTGTTGTCCAACCGAAATTAGATTGGATGGTAACGACTTTGAGGGTGCTGGGCTGCGTTACAGCGAAAAACGGGTCGAAACACTGGGACAAAACTTTCGCGGGCTTGAGCTTTCCAGGTTCGTCATACAGGAGACACAAAGCGAGCAAGATGTAGAAGAATGACTCTAGGTCATGGTGAGGTCGATGCACCACAGGGATGTCAGGTCCTACGTGGCTAAGCTCCGCGGCCATCCATGCCCATGTACCCTAGCGTACATAAGAAAGTCTGAAAAAAGGTATGGTTTTAATACACGTACCGTACGGTGAAGTAGGCTCGCATCGATCGACAAACAGGAGTCGTCTGGGAGGGGTTTATCAGCCACAGGGATGACAATATCATGTGTGTTTTTCAGGTCGCGCGGATGTAGTGGTGCATCGTCACCGCTGACGCGAACTCCAGGATTAGCGCTGGATGTGAGACCTTCGCGGGGGAAACCATCCGTGGGGACCGCGAAGCCCCAATCGCCGAGGAGGCCACGACGCGATAGTGTCCGGATCTTTGCCCCAATCGCGACTCTCTCGGGTCCCTGAAGCACCCGATCGAGGAAATCTTCTCCGAGGTCACTGTGCATCGCCAGGACGAATAAGAGGTTGAACAGGCTTATATCACGGTGAAGTATGTGAGCCTTTTTGAGCGCGTCACGATGGCCTACAAGGGACATTGTAAGTAAGTCGCCGGAAGCAGATTGTTTGAACGTACCACATAAACAATCGATGAGCCCAACGAGTAATTCCGAGAGGGAAGTGAAATCGAAAATTGAATAACCTCTCGGTTTCGAAACGAGGCGGGACATGACACGCAGGTGATACGAAAGAAGAGGACCTTCGATAAGCGTACGAAGGAGATGCGTTGAGTTGTTCACAAGCTCCTTCGTGACAGGGTGTCGAATCTGAACTTGCTGTTCGTGTACCAACCTAGGCACACCCTGTACTCCGGCCTCCTCCAATATCTTCAAAATTCGACCTTCTGTGTATCGTCGTAACGGATCGACCCAGGAATCCTTGACGACAACTTCTTCATCTCCCTTGTCAATAGCGACTGTACCTCTCCAAACAGTTGTTCCCCGGCCGTGCAACGACCCGCTAAAGAACAGCAGTGTGTCAACGAGGACGTCGTATTCCTTGCCACGCTTAGTGATTCGGATGATTTTCTGACTTTTCTGGGCATGGGAGATGGTGGAATCGAAGCCGAGCGCAGCTCCATCCGCAAACGTGACTCCAAAAAGGATGCGTAGAAACTCTTCGGGGTGTTGGTGGATATCGAGAGGGTAGGTAGAAATAGAACCCCCCCGATCAAAGAGGGAAAGGACGATTGTTGTGCCCAAGACTTGAATACCGAGCGTTCCGTAGCGGCCATCCTGAGCCTCGAGTAGAAACGCTATTTTTCCCGCGAGTTCGATATAGGATTGCTTGCTGTTCTCTTCACTGTAGGTCTTCTTCACTTCTCCCATGACATAAACGTCGGTTCTTACGTCGAACTTCTCTCCCTGGGTATGGCGTGATGCGATTACCCCCTCCTCGCAGAGCAGGAGGTCCGGCTTTCGAATGGCACCACTGAGCCCATTCACGGGATTGCTTGACGCTTTCCCGGTCCATCGTCTAATGTAGTATTAGTAAAATTGCCAACCAGCACTGGACTCGCATACCTTGTACAAAGATAAGAATGCCGACTGTGTTGAATAATTCGATTGAAGAACTGGGCAATATTTTCTTCCAGCCCGTCCGTATTCGACAGATCTGGGAAATATGACCAGACGCCTTTAGCCCGCTGGCGTGTTGTTTTCATGTCGCTAAGGATGGTATCGATGCTTCTAGGTACGGCGTCTTGGGCAGCATCATCCGATGAGGGGAACAGTCTACTATCGGGAAATATTTTGGCCAGAAAATCCATCGTCTGCTCTTTGTCGAGCGACACATGGACCGGGGCTGTATCTTGTTCGATTTTCGGATCCATAGACTCGCGATATACGTCCTCCTTCCGACGGAACTGAGGGGGTGTGGCCAGCTGTTAGCCTGCAGGTCAGTCTAGCGTCGCTGGCGCTGTCAGACCCGACGAACCGCACATAACTGGTGTGGCGTATTATGCTTAGTAATAGTCAGCAAAAATGATGAACCATATCAGGTATATAACCACCCTTTGCATCTGTACGGCTCGGAAGATTGGATTTTGTGTAGCAAAGTTGATAGTAACAGTAGCACAAGTCGAGGGTTGTGGTTGAGTCTGATCCAGCCACTCGCTTACTGATCAAAGGACTGCATCGAGGCCGATTACTATATACATGCGTGATCATCGACATCACTATAAAGGACATAACACATGGTAAAACTCCTTCGACCAGTATTTATTGAGCCAAAAGTCAGAGGAGAGCTCGTAACTGCTCTGTCTCGATAAACGAGAATGAGCCTCCTTACCAAAATTCGGGATCAAATGTGCTGCGTAACGTATATGTGAGACAGGAATGATGTTTCCGATTCGTGTCCCGTTTGGCCTTGTTGCCCGTCTCAGCAAATGCATTCCGGTTCCCGGGTGGACATCGCCTGCGCTCCCTCGTTGAGGCACGACATCAAATCGTTGGACATAAGCCATGAGGTGTTTGGTGCCCATTAGGTGGAAGATGAGCCTAAGCTGTACGATGACGTGACCTATCGTACGTATAAGCCGCACATTCGGAGACGATAGTTTGAAATACGTACCTTCGATACCTCTGCGTGGCCAATCGCTGTCTAACCCAGGACTCATGATGACGGTATCATAGAGTCCGTGGGGGTGATCGGGAGAGGGAGGATATGCCCTCAAAGATTGAGGGGCATCCACTCGTTCATCTTCGTGATACAAGTGCTGTTGAACACGTAGCTTGTGCCATACCTGAATGCGATCAGACGGCAGCGAACATTGAAGGTCCCGAGACCTGACGCTCGAGACGTCGTAAACAGTCGTACGGTCTTGGACACGTTGCAAAAACTCCAAAATTGCGGGCCGGAGATCTGGGATGCCAAAAAGAGCGGCAGCTTCATCGATAGTCGTTTGAAGAGAAGGCCTGTTTGTGACATGGAAGGCGGTGGTAGTATTCGCGAAGGTGCGGCATGGTTTCAAGGCGTTGGGTAGGTGACCACGTGAAATAGTATCGGCTACGGCGAAGTAGTTGACGGTCGGACGAGAAATACTAGTGGGCAAGGTGAAAAAGGATGCGTCTGATTTATCAGGGTCATCCTCTCCGTCCGAGTCGACATCCTCGTTGAAAACGGTAGATTCTTCATGGCGGGCTGCAATGTGTGTGGCGACGTCGAAGCGGAAACACTTGTCAGACCGATCAATATAGCGAGCGATTTGTTCGTAATAGTTCTGATTGTTGCTTGAACGAGCAGGAATCTTGATTTCTTGTACATGAGCATGCTCGGTCGCATCGGCGGACCACTGTGTGACGGGGCCAGAGCGTCGAATGCTCGGAACCACGCTTTGAAGTAGTTCCAACTTCGGTATTTCCCAAGAGTCCCTGCGTCCACCAGCCTGCGTAATGGAATCTTTGTTGTCGTGAAACAACTGAAGCGTATCTTTAAGCCTCTCGAGTGACTGATCTGAGAACGTTGGTGCTTGCGCGAGGTAACGGAAGTCAACGAGAGCGCGGACTGCAAGGAGAAAACGACGAGGAACTGCGCCAGCGATAACACCTACAATGTAACGCTGGATTGATCGCTGGTCGCGCCCGGTAACTTGTTTCAATTTTGAAATGCCGTCTGCAAAGGCTCGATACCCGACCGTAGGTTGCAGAAGCGAGAAGCGGAAATCGATCTCGAGGGGGGTAACAACTTCAATGCACCACTTCACGTCATGGTCCCAGGAAAACCTGAAGAAATGGTGAAGAACTTCTGGATGAAGGAAATAGGATGGGCAAGACATAGGCCATTCCAGCCAAAATAGTTCAATGACACCGTTCAGGTACAGCGCCCTGGCGATTTTCACAAACGCTTTGTAATCCTGAGCATGGCACTTTTCGAGCGCCTTGCGAATGGCTTCGAGAGTATGAGACCCAGTACGTGGAGGATGTAGAACGGGGTCGCCGAACTGCTTCGATGTGGCCAACGTGAGTGGGGATGCTTTGGGACTCGTGCCCGCCATGAGGCACTCTTCTGGGGTGTCCCCAATGTACGCCACCAACGGAGTATAGCAGTACCGTAAATTTCCGGCCGGATCGTTCATCATTATCCCAACGCGTGCCGCTATCTTGAGTGGTTCTACGATCTCCCGCAGGGCTTGGTGGATGAGCCTATCGTGTAACAGTCCCCGGATGCGAGTATCCTTGTGAGTGAACTTCGGAATGGGGAGGAGGGCCAGGAGAAGATACGTATGCATTGAGATTTTCGAACGAATGTCCGGAGCAATATTTGCGAGACTGATGAGGAGGGGGTAGCCCATGCGGTTTCCGCTCATTATAGAAATATTCGTCTTATCTGAGGAAAGGACGACACCTAATATGGTTGCGCCTTTGGGAAGTTCCTCCTGTACAAATGCGTGGTGAATAAAATGATGGTTGACGACAAGAAAATGAAATGTATGTACCTGAATCTCCCATGCACGATCACCACTCAACCAGTCCTCGTATATGCGACAAACTCGCGCAGCCGATGTCCAAACCTTCCGCGGCACAAAGGATATATGGGGAGAGAGCAGCGGATGACTCAGAAGCGATTGTATGCATTCGAGCGCCGGGCGATAGAATAGACGGACGGGTTGCTTGGTGGGAGCCTCGCATTGCAGTCGTTTGCACAACCACAGTGGTCCTGACGGAAGGATCTCTGCACGCGCATAAAGTTCCCTTGCAGTCCGAAATGAGAGCGAAAGGCGTTTGATCTTGTGACGATCAAATCGCGGCTCGACGCAGAAATATCAATAACTTACGATACGTAGCGATAACAAAGAGGTGATAGCAGCCATGCTAAGTCTGGAGCGCAGACACCAGGAGGCAAGCTCCCACTCTTCAGAAGAGGCGAACGGGAAATATAGGTTCGTCTGCCGCTGAGTCTTGTATTCGTCTTGCCAGAACTGGTCCATGAACGTGAATCCGCCAGCAAACGAGTCGCTACAGCCGGGGAAAGTCTCTGTAAATTTTTGGCCGTTGCCTGCATCCATTTCGTCGCGTTCCGGCTCGTGATCGATGGTAGCGCGGTCATTGTCGTCGGGTGGTTCGTAGATACCACCATTTGGCTGGAAGTCCGAGCGCGGGAAGTGAAAAAAGTCGTCTATAGTACTGGCAGAATCAGATTGGTCATTGTCATCTAGGGGAAGCTCCGAATCGTGAGGAATGTCCGCCGAGTGGTCTTGAAACCAGTTAGCCCCACGGCAGAGTCCCTTGGGCTGGTTCATATGTCGAAGGACATCTGACTCGGAACAAAAACGTTTTCCGCATCGCGGACAACTAACCCTCTTGAGGCGCCCGCGATTCGTTCTTGCCTTGGGCATTAAAGGTGAGGTATAGGCAGAGGCACGGGTGCGTATGTAATCGACACGACAAGTTATGCCTCAGGCCTCGAGGCTCACGCTAGCGAAAAACTTTTCTCAACTATCACGATGAGCACACCAGGCCCAAGTCAAGTGATACTGGGTGCCCCATCTTCTTCCCGACGGCTGTCACCCTCACATTTTGATCACCAAGGGACTTCCCCGGTTTGCTACTCTTACAGTACCGCCATTCATCCACAAACCCCGGCAAGCCAACATCCCCAGGACCCCCCGAATCCGAATCCAACTTGTCCTGACACTCAAGACGATATATCTTGGCCTGTCGACGGATCCGAGGACGATCCATGGGACAATGAACCACCTCAGGTGAGCTTTGACTCGACGCCAGTTGCCTCAGCGCTGACTGTTAACCCTTCAAATGTTTCTGACACTTATTTAGGAATTCAATGACCTGTACCGCCGTCTTATTCCTTACCCACGCAACCCTCGAGAAGCGTCCCTCTTATTAGAGGCGGCTCGGGCTGGCAAACGCACCCTTCTCACACACAAGTCCCTTATGCGTGAGATGATCCATCAAAACATACTCGTTCTTCGATGCAATCAGATGGCACTGGAGCAGATACAAGTTGAGCTCTGCGCCGCTGATCGCTTCGTGGGCCACGTTCGTTTTCTGATCCGTAAAAGTGGACAAAGTGCTGCATTCGCGTATGGAATGGCGGAAAATCACTCGGCGCCCACATCAGGTATATTCCAGTTCCTGAAATCTTTTATTGCACCACCTGACTAACTAGTATTTGTTGTAGACCATCCTACCCCGAATTTGTTCGATGTTGACCTTACATAGTAGTTTCAGCCTGAGATATCACTTCTAAATAATAAAGCGGCAGATCGAGCGTGATCGTCCCCCGCGTGATCGTCCCCGACATGGAAGGTGGCGCGAGCTCGCCGCTTGATCGACTCTCCCGTGCGCTGACCGGCCAACAGGCGCCCCTGGCCTGCGATCACTCCCAGCGCGGCACGCCGAGCACCGCGTGACTCAGCGGTTTCGTGTCAGCAGCCTTACATGGAGCATTCGCTCCGCTTCATCGCATCCGTTGCACTAGACTGCAAGTTCGGTCGTACGCACCACGACGCGCTTTTCGAGTGCGCGACAGAGCATGAGACACTTCCCGCTGCTCACGCCCTTTACTCATGAATGAGGCGCGCCCTCTGCCGTCTGTCCCAAGTCGAACGAAACCGCAAAGCCACAAAACGTCTCCGCCGCCTCACGGCTGCTTTGTGCACCCACCTCCCTCTCTGTCGCGAGCAACATGGCAAATTCATACCACTTCCACGGAGTCATCGGTATCGCCAACGGTCGCTCATTCAATCATGGGCCTAAGAAAACGTTTTGGAAGCATGATGGCGTCCTCCCAGGAGACCGATCGCATGCATCCCAAGAATATGGCATCCGCAACGTGACAGATGGGGCATGACAGAGCAACACAATGGCGGCGAGGTCGGGACTAGAGAGGACACGATGACATTGGTGACCTGGGGTCATCGGTGATCAGATCGATGAGGATGACACTTGTGCGGTGACCTGGCCGCACGACTGGATAACATGACCACAATGACGCCCGTGCGAGCTGACCGCACGACACTAGGTCGACGAATAGTACTTCGTCGTGCAGTAGTATCATAGGCCACGGTGGAGCTAGTGTATTATTACATTGTTACATGAACTAGTAACCCAATCCTTAATGGTTGAACAGTTAATTGATACAAACTTGGCAGCCGAGACCAGCATGTGACAGACTGAGGCCAGCATGCGACAGACCGAGACCAGACTTGACCCAGTGTGTGACAGAATGCTCGACAACACTAAGCTTAGGCAGATTAGCTAATCAAGGAACAGAAGTTGACAGACTTTGACAGCCCATTCCAGAACAGGACAGAGTGTATCTCAACTAGACTATACTGGGATTCTGTACCTGGGATGCTGGTTTGCTGATGCAGTCGGGTTGATGAGGTCTGATGTTGACGATTTGGTATACACGGGGATTATTCGGAACCTCCGTTGACACCATTGTAAATGAAAATATACTAGGTGCCGTGAATCGATACTATATGTTGAAGCACGATGAGGGCATGAGAGGAATGAAACTCACCAGACGAGACGATGGGGGCGAGAGTCACTATTCTCTTTTTTAGTCCCCTATTGGACAGGTCGTCCTAAACTCGACTAGTAATAAACAACGGTCGTATGCCAATTGAACACTATACTTCAAAACTTTAACGGTGGTCTCAAGAACGCGAAAGACAGCGTGAATGATCGGCTCACTGTCTCCTTTGGCTTCTCGAGCTTGTTCGCCGCTTCAGCAACCCTCGAATCTTCGCCCTCGGGTGCGGTGACAGTGACGTCAGGATTGGCGCATCCTTTTTCTCCGTTGGTTGCAGTGGCTTCACAGGCGGAGGTCCAACAGTTGCACCAGCAGCACCTTGCGTCACTGGAGCCGATTTAGACGGCACAACGACCAGACAGTCCACAACTTCCCAGGCTTCCTCGAGCCCTCGGGCATGTTTTGTGCAACGCACTACTAGGACATGGTCTTTGCCGTTGTGCACCAAAAACAGGGCTCCAAGTGAACAGGAATGCATCCAACCTGATCTGCTTACCCAACAAAATTTGACAGGATAGTGCGGGCTCGTGCGTGTTTGCGTATGGGGACATTGTCCTCCAAAGCTTGTTTCAGGCCACAAAGTAGGGACCTATCATACATTCGTATAATTTGGTTTCGACGAAAGCTGAATGGACCTTTCCAAGCTGACCTGACTGGTTGGATTGAGTTACTTGTACAAACACGAATAAATACAAGTGCTAATGCTAATTCGAAAACTAACTAATATTGGAGTGTACCATTGAATTGGAATTGAATTCACTACATCGTACTCAGGTCCACGACAATGCAGGCCATCAAACAGTGACACGTACTCATCGCTGCGCATAAGAGCGCATCGCAGGCGTAATCAAGGACGCAGTGGACGACGAGCGAAACCCGCCCCATTTGTACCACTTCTGCCGCTTT
>JBBPQJ010000107.1:0-13342 GCA_038092415.1 Xerocomus tenax
CCTCGTAATGTTTGTCCAGATGCGCATCGTGATGGTCGACGGCGCCAAGTACTTTTGAACTCCGGATGGTACTTGGACTGCCTCCACAATCAATGTCGCTGATCGACATGCTTTTGAGCTCCGCTTCGACGATTGAGATGCTGTTAGGGGTTTACTACGGCTTCTCGGCTACGAGTCTGCCGCTGGTTAGCTTCTGCCGGGGCGAAAGGTAAGCTGAACGTACAAACGGTTGACTACATACAAAACACTTGGAGCAGATAAAAGGGCTACGTCCCAGGTCGAGAAACACCATCGACCCATTACATTCTCAACACATCTTCCCTCTCAGGCCTCATCGCAATGTCAGATTCTCGTGTTTGGCTCAGTGCGTCTTATTCTCTTTGGTCCACTCGCAGCTCTGATCTGCATGTACTAGTCACTGGTACCTCCGCTGGCATCGGCCAAGCCACCGTTAGGGAGGCGATTGCAGATGGTGACCGCGTTGCCGCTATCACACGCAAAGCATCCGGTGTCTCCGTGCTCAGTGACGCCTACCCTTCCGATAAACTTCTCGTCGTCGAATATGACGTTGGAAACCCCTCAAGCAGCGTCGAAGCGCTCTTTGAAAAGGTCCACAAGCATTTTGGTCGCATTGACATCATTGTCAACAATGCTGGATACGGACTAAACAGTGTCGTTGAGGGCACTACCGAGGAAGAAGCTCGGAACCAATTTGAGGTGAACTTTTGGGGTGCTGTTCGCATCAGTCGCGAGGTGCGTACTTGCATCAGTTCAACGAATTGGTATCCCCAATCACGATGCCAGGCTGTCAAGTACTTTCGCGAACATAACACACCCGCTGGGCGCATTCTCAACGTCTCCTCTGTCGGTGGATTCAGAGCGAACCCCACCCTTGCATATTACTGTGCGAGCAAGTTCGGTACGTATTCACGATTTATTGAAGGAGACTTTTGTCTGAATATGGTGACAGCGCTCGAGGGTTTCAGCGAGGGCCTCCACAAGGAACTTCTGCCTGAATGGAACATCAAAGTCATTACCATCCAGCCTGGTGGTGTGAGAACGGAATGGGCCAAGGGCAACATGGTCGACCGCCCATTGCCTCCGGCCTATGACACTCCCGATAGCCCCGCAAACAAGATGCGCGGGCTTTACAAGGGTACCACGCCCGCTTCAGACCCTATCAAGCGTGTGTTTCTTTTCGTCCAACACTCGCACCTGTGACTGACGACAACATCGTTTACAGTTGGCCGCGCACTGATCCGAGTTTCCAAGGAACCCAATCCTCCTCTCAGATTACCTCTGGGGTCTGATTCACAGTATGTTATGCAAGTCAAGCTCGGCGAGATCAAGAAAGAGTTAAACGAATGGGATGAATTGACGTTGTCCACAGTCGCAGACGACGTTGATCCTGAGTTGTACGACAAGCTGAGAACAACTTTGGCTGATGAGTCTTAGAAGAGCAGTATATCGTATCGCTTGCCCTGGATGTAAATTGTAATGTATTCGAGAATTTATTCCAGATTTTGACTCAGTCGAATCGGGAACCGATTGGGAAAGATTTAGAGTTGGGACTGCGTTCTGTCCTTGTCTGGACCTCGGAGAACTTCCGAGGCTGGAATTCCCATTTTGGAAGGTAGGCTTTGAGAGTTGCCAATGACAGTAAGTTGCCAGTAGGTGCCAGATCCGTTCACCCGCAACTCTGACTGTCGATGCTAATGCACATATGAGGAGCACTTTCAATCATGGCCTTGCACCCTGGGAATGCGGCCGATTAGCGACGAGCTCCGCTGTTGACCCCAAGTTACGTGAAGATGAGGGCAGCTGCAATGAATCAATTTTTCTAACTTTCCGTTTAGCATGAAGGTCCAAGGTCGGAGATGTCTCTCAGTAAGCTGGCGAAAGCTTTCCATGGTGCTACTTTGTCCACTGTCGATATGCCGGAAGCGAGGACTAGTTTCTACTAGTACTATGCTCATTTCCCACTCCACCAATCATGCCAGCGGCTAGCCCAAAGCTCGAAAAATCTCGGGGCCGCTTGCTGAACCGAAGACTTGCCGTTATCATGCCAGGTTCAAAAGAACCTCACAACTTACAGGACCTTGCTCCACTCCCTCTTGTTCACCCTAGGTCTCCCAACCGGAAAGTCTCATGGAAAGCCCTGTAGGGAGCCCATCGTTTGGGTGCATTAAGTGTAGTTCCCGGAAGGGTCCGAATTCCAGGAACCTCGTGGTATGCATTGATGGTACCTCGAATCGTTTTGGGCAGAATGTGATTGCAACAAGGACCCTTTTTGTCACTGCTGACTTGCCAATGATATTCACAGAACACCAACATCGTGAAATTATTTGCAAAGATTGATCTGGAGACAGCCTATCCACAACCCAAACAGTTCGCCTATTACTCCAGTGGAATTGGAACACGTCCGAAATCGTTGCATATCTTTAACCGTGTGGAGCGAGCGGTCTCTGACAAGTTCGACATGGCAATTGCATGGTTCGTACTTGTTGCGGTCGTGTAAACACGTTTGGTGGAATGACTTCTTCGCTGCAGGAATATGGAGGAAATCGTCAAAGACGCGTATGGTTGGCTGGCACGAACGTACCAGGAAGGAGATCAGATATACCTCTTTGGTATGTTGGGTTTCTCGTAAAAGCTCGTATGGCTCATAATCATATTATAGGATTCTCTCGTGGTGCATATCAAGTGCGGGTGCTCGCGGGCATGATACATGAGGTATGGGAGGTATAAGTCATTTTGACGAATGAAACTGACCATGTTTGTCTCAGGTTGGGTTGATAAGGACGCCGACGGAGAAGCAAATTGGAACGTAAGTAACTATTGCATATGTTTTGCGGACTTGGTGAATAGGTATTGGGCAGGGCATATGATTACTATGCGGCAATTCGTTCAGGCAAACCAAAGCCAAGGCAAATTGCGAAAGAGTTCAAGAATACCTTCTCCTGGAAGGATGTGAGGGCCCATTTCGTAGGAGTATGGTTGTGCCGTTTTACGTCTGTCAGGCGACAAGGAGCTTACTTTACCCAGGGATACGGTTTCCTCGGTTGGGCTTGTGAGAGGTAACGTCTTCCTTTCGACGTCTGCCTCCGCATCCCACGCTTGTCATTTTCGACACGCGCTCGCTCTCGATGAGCTCCGAGTCAAGTTCTTGCCCGAGTACTTCCACGAAATGAACTCCCAAAAGGGCGGAAGCGGTGACAATATTTCTAAATACGTCGCGCAGAAGTCAAATGTGACTGACACTGACCAACCATCGTCTCCAATGAGCGAGAATAGCGAGAACATGGCGTCCGAGATCAAAGAAGTTTGGTTCGCTGGTAGTCATTCAGACGTGTGCGTATGTATTCACTATCCAAGTGTGGGTGATTGATTTGCGTATTTTCTACAGAGGTGGGACGAACAGACCAGGAACGTCGTATCAGGCTGGCAATGTCTCGCTTCTGTGGATGCGTCGGGAAGCAGCAGCGTGTGGCCTTATCCTGAAGCCGACGGACATAGTTTGGGTGCCTGATGATCTCGATTTTGGTACTGTCAATTCGATGACCCGCATTTGGAGAATCGTCGAATATTTTCCCATCAAACATCAGATATCCTTTAGTGGTGCTGGTCATGATGCTCGACGGTGAGCTCTTGACGTATTGCTATTCCGGGTACCTGAATCGATCGTACTAGGTTGCACCGTTTGCACCCCCGTCGTATCATACCTGGGCAAAAAATCCATGCATCGGTTTTATTTGCAAATGCATACAAACCTCGAGCGACCCTAGGGGAAGGTTTTGACATACCCATCATCCATGCTAAATCCACTGATACAGAACTGGACCAAAGCTTTTGGGAGACGGGAATGTTTGACGAGACAGCAGCAAAGGAGCTAGTCGCCTACTTGGGTGGTCAGCAAGGTGTTGCCCCGATATATCTTGACAGATTGTTGTTCATGCTGCGTTTCAGTGAGTGTTCTTCCATGATTATTCCTACTTACTGCTTAATACATTCACATCCAGGAGAGGGAAGAATGTCTGTTCGGCAAGTGCCTGGTTGGCGGGAAACTTTTGAGAGCCTCATAGAAAATCGGGGTGGTCTCGTGAGACTTGTCACGATTGTGGCTTATTACGAAGCTTGTGAGTTCGGTTTTCAGAGTATTTCACGGGTTTCTGGACACACCATGTTCGACAGCCTTCGATGGGGAATCCGACGCTTCGGGTATTGCTATCCAGATTCAACTGCGTCAAGAGGTTCTAGACGATGCAAAGGCGTGTTTCAGGGGTATTCTACTCGCACGCAAACATCGAGACTGTTCAAGAGTAGTCGCTTTATTGCGACCGATGACAAGGCACCCGGCTCTCTGCCAGCAAATTTTGACAACAGATGTTATCCATATCTTTGTGGAGCTTTTGGACCAGATGGGTAATAAACCGGGAGGGAATTTTGCGCAGGCGATGGATGGCTTGGATTGCCTCGTAAAGTGCGGTATGTCCATGTTTGCAGTCATTGTTCTCTACATGTGGTGACGTTTGCACAGAGCAATTACAGGGCACTGTCATCGCACACCTCGGGGCCCATCCGCATCAATCAAGGCTTGCGCGAATGCTGGACGTCACAGGTAAAGTCATCATGATTCATACTTGTCATGGACTAAGTTAATCATTCTGCTCAGACATTCATCATTTGACTGCATGTCTACGAGTCGTGGTAACTCTCTCTCAAATCCAGGAGGGTATGTGTTTGTCACTCTATCAGTGACAATGAGCTGACGTGCTGAAGCGAGAACCGCATGTGCGGATTTGAAGCCCAGGCTTCGTGAGCTGGCAGGAGAGCGCGATGACGTTGTCGGCATGCTCGCAGTCGAAGCATTAATTGTCTTGTATGATCCAAATGAAGGTGAATCCAATATGTGTGTACTCTGTCGTAGTGGTAACCTCTTTCCAGGTGGAGAGGAACTTCACGTTGGTCTGCGTAACCCGAACTTCCGAGCCAACATAGCTAGCACGTTAGTTCGCCTAAACCCGAACAACAATGATACCACCTCCAATAGCAATGGGCTTACTGGTTATGAGATCATGCGCCATCTGTTCGGTCTCGGTGAGTGACGCTCGATGTGTTGTGTGTTGTTCATTTGGATCTAACTCAAATGCCCTTACTAGGTGCTGAGGGTCTCCGTGACCCGCAAAGGACACTCATTGGGGAACTAAAGGCGGCGATTGAGACAGGCAAGGCACGCGAACGTACGGCTGCGACCATGACACTCTTGAAGCTATGCGAGAGTATGGCTTGTTATGCTAACCTATGACCTAAGCTTACCATGAAATAGCCCCTAATATACGCGCTCATCTCCTAGAAATCAACGCCTTGAAAGTCTTCATTGATCAATTGCAGCGTCGAGGCAGCGCACTGCTTGGTGCGTATGCTTTGGCTACATGCCTAAAGTATAGTGAGTTCTATCCTGCGTTTTGTCCATTCTGTGGTCCTGAGGGTTTTATCAGGCGACATGAAGGAATCGGTTAAAGATAACGAAGACCTTTCGAAATACATCGTTGGTATGTTGAGACTGGACTACTTTGACGACGCGGTGGGCCAAGTCGAAGGATTCCAGATTTTCGGTGATATCATGCAACATGGTACTGTGTCAGCAATCCCCGGGACTCTCGTACTCATATTTTGATCCAGCCGACTTGAGGGAGAAAATAAAGGACTACGACATTACTGAGGTTCTTCAAACGAAGCTAGGGAGGGGGAAGCCCAAGGAAATCCGGACTAGCTTGATCTGTTTGGATATCTTCAGGTCTTTTGGTATGTATTGTGATGACAAACAAACGATATTTTAGCTGAGACATTCCTAGATCAGGATGGACCATGGACTCGGGAACTCGTCGCCAAGAGTTTGGATCATCTGCGAAATGCTGAATGGAAGGTTCAGAAAGCGGGAGTGACGATTTTGTCTGCGTTAGCTCAGACTGGTATGAATGCGATCCCCGACCTCCTGGATGGATTTTTGACAGTGTTGTTTTAGACCATGGCTCATACGCTATTCAGAATCGCTTGCCTGAGATAGTCGAGATGCTCTTGCCAGCCGGCTATCTGTTAATACCTTCAGCCAGCGCAGTGGCACCGGGCGCTTCCTCCAGTGCAGACGAGACGCAAGTAACAGAACAAACACCGCAAGTAGCCCGGGCAGAAACCATGTCAACAGAGTCCCCGTCCAAATCCAGCTCGACTATATTCGGACCTGCGTGCGCATTGCGTATTTTGGCGCAGAACAGTGAGTATTCAGTGCTGCTCTTCGAAAAAGTGGGAGCCAATGCCAGATTAACTTGTTAGAGATGCTACGCGAGTACACGCGTTCTACATTGCAATACGCAAGCTTGAAGCATTTACATCTGTCTGGTAACCTCGTTGATGACTCGGATACTTCGGCATGGCAAGTCAAGACCCCAAACCGAGGTTGGTGCACCCCATTTCTCAGTGATAGGGAGAAGTGCTAAGGTCTTATTAGCTGATGTAGTCGATATGCTCGACAAGATGGTCAAAGCTCTCGACGAGGAGCTCTCGGAAAAAGGCCTCATGTCAATTGGCGACGCGGTGCTGCCGCATATTCAGCATTGGGATCGCCTTGCCACGCTCCTGCGTGACAGAGCGATCACCGCGGTGACGATTCTACCTCTTCTGTTGGGTGTATCGGCGCTTAGTGTTGTCGCCGTCGTGGTGATCACCCCGATTTACCTGTCTTTTCAAGCGTACAAGTGAGTAGGAGATATGAGCTGCTGTTGGTGGATGGGTTCAGTTTGCTAAATTTGGCTGTCGTAGGTTCTTCAGGCGGATCGTGATGCGCTATCAACATTCACGCACGCTCGATAAATTACGTGAACATGAGAGCGAGCCCCCTGGCGGTGGATATGAGGGCGACCAGGGTGAAGACCAGAGTGGCTAGGAGGTGACCTGGGAGAGATAGGAGGTAGCATTATTGGCTACGGTGATGAATCTGATCAAACTGGTATTCCAGCGGCCTCGTTGCCACCGAACATGATTTTGGGGCGAGAAGCTCAGGGCCTTTAATTTTGGGCGCCGGAATTGTGTGCACATCATCGCTGCTGGCTTGCATCGTAGCCCGGGCTCTGGAGGATGTATTAATGGCCCCTAGCCTCGAAGATGTGACACATCGTGATTCGAGTACTCATTGGAGAAACAGTTGATCGTTCTGGTTCCGTCTGGCCTTGTTGCATCAAAGATCATATCGCAGTCTGACTTGCTTCTTTTCATTCCCGGAGCCCTCGGTAGCATTTTGCGAACTCTGGCAGGGACTGGTGCCAAAAAAAACGGCCTGGGAGTGGTTTCAAGGGGTGCAATCACTAAAGGCAATACCAGTGACGCCATTAGACCATGGACCGGCCCACAGCATCGCGAAACAAATGCTACTGATGGATCTGACGGGCCGAGTCCACTGAGTGAAACAGTGGTTCAATTATCACCGTGACGGAACTTTCGACTGGGATCATCACTATATGAAAAGTAAGGATTTAGGAGAGCCAGCACTGGATCCACCCCACAAGGGGGACCCAGTGGCACCTTGTATGATGGGAGTCCTAGTAGTATTGGATCCCAAGTTGACAGCCTTGAGTCGCCAATCTCGCCACTACGCCACGGATGTCACTATAATAGTATAGTTTGAGTGTGATTTCAGGCTGCGCATAACTCAGGAATTATAATTGAACCACCAAAAGAATTCTTGCCAGGTCACTCACAATAGCAATAGTACTAGTGCCATCGCCAACTCATTTCGGTTCTCATTTCGGTTCACCCTGCACTGATTGCAACGAGTTCAGCTTGCTGTTGACACGTTTCTAGGCCCTTTCGATCTCAAGTTCCATCCGGGTGCGGCGCAGCAGACTCGTCGGAAGCGCTTCTCGTCTGCGGGCCCAATCTAACAAGAGGCGCTTTTTCCACACTCATGCATTGAAATTTGAAAGCGCATGGTCAAGTGCGTCGCTTAAGGATCCTATCACTTGTCTCTCCTTTTTTGATATATTAAATAAGAGCTTGGACTGCACGGTGGCCATGCTGTAGCGCGCAATACGTGAGGGGTGCAACCCTTCACTTTTCATGTCTCTTAACTGGCAGATAATAGTTGGGAGAGCCCATTCATTGAAGGAGGATCCCACCATCTGGACTCATGGGTGGGTGACTCAATTTCTGCAACTGTATCGAGTGTCTGACATTGGTTCCCTGAAGAACTAGCCAGAGGCGCCTCATGCCTCGTGGATGACGAAACTATGAATTGCATATCACATACCCTAGCCATCTTTTCACTGTACCACATTCTCTCCACACGGTTAAGGCCTTTGTTGTGGATCCCAGCCGCAAGGCGTATCGTTTGCTGTCGCATCCTCGCGTCCCAGCTCTATTTGAGCTCACATACCTACCGCATCAAAGGATAGGACCTTCGCACACGTCACCTCATTGTACCTGCACTGACTCTCATCCCTCATGGACGCAGAGAGTCCTATCGCTTCGTCTCACATTGAGCATGGTCGCATGCCCACCAATAGGTCGTCCTTCCGGGCACCATCCTCCAGATGTAGTCAGTGCAATGTTCGACAGAAAGAGAACGCGAGGAATCTCGTCGTATGCATTGATGGGACTTCCAATGGGTTTGGTCAAAACGTAATTGTTCAGTATCTGTCCCGTCCTTCTCTCCGCTGACTACTTGGTCAGAACACCAATATTGTGAAATTGTTCGCCAAGATTGATCTGGAAACGAGTCATCCAGAACAATTCGCGTATTATTCCAGTGGAATTGGAACGCGCCCAAAGTCGTTGCATATTATCAATCGTATGGAGAGAGCAATCTCCGACAGATTCGACATGGCCGTCGCATGGTCCGTTCTTGTTACATCTGCTCCTTATCGCTGTGTAATAACTCGACGGTAGGAATATGGAGGAAATCGTCAAGGACGCATATGGCTGGCTGGCACGAACGTACCAGGAAGGAGATCAGATATACCTCTTTGGTATGTTGGGTTTCTCGTTACAAATGGCACAGTCAATGATTGTATTGTAGGATTCTCTCGGGGTGCATATCAAGTGCGGGTTCTTGCAGGTATGATCCATGAGGTATGGAGTGCATATTTTGCTTGGTTCCATAACACTGAAAGTATGTGCCAGGTTGGGTTGATAAGAACGCCGACGGAAAAGCAAATTGGAACGTAAGTAGTTGCTGAGAAGCTTGAGAGAGCCTGACAAACAAGCGCTGGGCAGGGCCTACGATCACTACGAATCAATTCGTTCGGGAAAGCCGAAGACAAGGCAAATCGCGAGGGAGTTCAAAAACACATTTTCGTGGAATCGCCTGAGGGTGCACTTCGTCGGGGTTTGGTAAGCTTGACATCCAAACCTCCTTCGTAGGGCACCAAACCTGATCTCCATCAGGGATACTGTCTCCTCAGTGGGGCTTGTTAGAGGAGATGTCTTCCTTTCGACTTCTTCGTCCGCTGCACATGCTTGCCATTTCCGACACGCGCTGGCTCTCGACGAACTTCGTGTCAAGTTCATGCCAGAGTACTTCCACGAAATGAACTCTCAGACAGATGACGGAAGGTCCAAGTATGTCGTTGCTTCCGACGAACATATTACGTCTCCAGCAAGCGAACGGCGTGAGTCGACCGTGAGCGACAACGGGACCAATCTCTCTGGGGGAAAGAAGAGCAAAGCTTCCGAGATCAAGGAGGTCTGGTTTGCTGGCAGTCACTCGGACGTGTAAGCATGGCTTCGAAGCCCGCTTGCGTGAAGCTGACATACCTCGTGCAGAGGTGGCAGGAACAGACCCGGAAAGTCCCATCAGGCCGGGAACATCTCGCTGTTATGGATGCGGCGGGAGGCTGCAGCAAGTGGTCTTGTGTTGCAACCGACGGACATAGTCTGGGTTCCCGATGGCCTTGATTTCGGAACCAGTGATTCGATGACCGATATGTGGCGAGTTTTTGAATATATACCCATCACACAGCAAGTTTCTTTTAGTGGCATTGGTGAGAATGTCCGACGGTAAGACTACCGGTGCCTTACTGAGCGTTACTGATTTCTCCTCCACAGCTTCCATTGGTTTCAACCACGTCGCATTATACCCGGTCAAAAGGTTCATGCTTCTATTTTATATGCCAACGCATACAAGCCATGGGCATCGTTTGGAGAGGAGGATATACCCATCGTACACAGTGGATTCGATTCTGAACTGGACAGTCAATTTTGGGAGACCGGACTGTTCGACGATACTGCCGCTCAAGGGCTGGTGGATTCCTTGGATGGCAAACAAAGGGTTGCACCAATATACCTCGACAAGCTGTTGTTTATGCTAAGATTCAGCAAGTTTCTTTTTCATTTTCAATCTACTTGATAATTATGCCGCCTTCACCCTTTTAGAGGAGGGAAAGCAATGCGTCAGGAACGTGACTGATTGGCAGAACCGGCTTTTAAGCCTCATCCACACTCGTGATTGTGCACCGCTCGTAAGGCTGGTAACCATCGTTGTCTATTACGAAGCTTGTGAGTGTTCTGTATTCAACTCCCGATTGTGCTATACATACGTATCCATTTTTTGTTGCAGCTTGCGACCCCAATGCGCACCTGAAGAGTACTGCACTCCCTCACGTTGAGCTTTCGCAAGAAACGTTCAGCGATGCGAAGAAAACTTTCAGTGATCTTCTGGCTGCACACAAGCATCGGGATAACCTTAGAGTGCTTGCTCTTCTGAGGCCCTTGACGAGACACAAGATTCTGTGCGAACACATTCTTACAAAGGATGTATCGGAAACCCTCATGAAGTTCCTCGATGCGAGCATTGATGGAACAAGGGGGAGTTTTGGTCAGGCAATGGACGCCCTGGCCTGCCTGTCGCAGTACGGTTGGTTTGCGATCATCATACATCTGGAGATTAAGTAGCTCAGGACCCTGTCAGAGATGACTCGGGAAATCATCATCGAGAAGCTCAGGGCCAACCCTCCGTCTTCAAAGGTCACTAGACTTTCTCGGATATTGGAGATTGAAGGTAAGAAGCATGCCGCTATGATTGGAAACACGGAATTACATCTCACGTTTAGACCCACACCTCTTAACTGCTGCACTGCGTATGGTGATGACCCTGGCGCAGATTCCGGAGGGTAGGTATTCACAATGTTGAGTTGATACACTGTATTGACGCTCTGGTAGCGAGACTTTTGTGCTCCGAAATGAAGCCCAGACTCAGGTACTTAGCTGAAAAAGACAAACGGCTAGTTGGTCTCCTGTCCGTTGAAATATTGATTGCCTTGCATGACCCGAATGAACAAGGTGGGCGAGACGTTTTCGGACTTGCACTCTCTCCTGATGTCATCTTAGAACAATTGAACATTCGAAGTGCAAATGTTCAAGCAAATCTGGCCGGAGTGTTGGTCCGTATGAGATCAGACAGACGCAATTCAGCTGATGGAGAAGGGCATGGTGTAGATCCCGGACAATTTTTTGGTGTCGGTAAGTGATGTCCATACAGGCACCCTCCATGAAATTCAACTATCACATTCTTTGTTTCAGGTGCCGCGGAACTCACTGACGAGCAAAAGACGTTCTTCAGGAAACTCAAAAGCGCGGTTGAGAAGGGCAATACTCGGGAGCGTACCGTTGCAACGTTGATAGTTATGAACTTATGCGAGAGTGAGCCCAGTTTTGATGAGTATAAGACACAAGCTTAATCGTTCATAAGGCGAGATCATCCGCACGTTCCTCCGCGAGATCGGCTTGTTGGGTGTTCTCATCAATCAACTGAGGTACAAGGACAGTGCATTGCTCGCTGCGTACGCGTTGGCTACCTGTCTGATGTACAGTAAGCGAAATCATATCGGTAGCACCTACGTGCGGCTTAGAATTTTACCAGGCGACATGAAGGAGTCCATCAAGGACAACGAACTCCTTCCGCAAAACATCGTGGGCATGCTACGACTCGACTACTTTGACGATGCCGTTGGCCTAACCAGAGGGTTTCAGATTTTTGGAGACTTTATGCAACACGGTAATGGACCAGTTATCCTTGACGCCGGCGCCCATACTGATACTTGAACTAGCCGACCTGCGGGACAAGATCAAGAAACACGACATTACTGAGGTTCTGAACACGAAGCTAGCCAAGGGAGACCCAAGGGAGACCCGGACAAGCCTGATCTGCTTGGACACTTTCCGGCTCGTTGGTACGTACAGGAATGGTAACACCAGTTTATTATACCTGATGAGTTCTCTAGACGAGGACGGTCCCTGGACTAAAGATCTTGTCGAGAGGAGTCTGGATCATTTGAAGAAACCGCGTTGGAAGGATCAAAGGACAGGTGTAATAATCCTCTCCGCGTTGGCTCAGACGGGTATGCCTTGCAGTCATTGTAAGAATTATTCCTGACATTGATTCCATGACGTAGAACACGGCGTGGAGGCCATCGGCCCTAGGATACACCAGATCGTCGAGATGCTTCTCCCAGAGGGACTGCCAGATCACTCTACGTCTCCTCTGCCTAGGCCTCCTTCTTGGATGATGGGACCTGCATGTGTGCTGCGTATTTTGGCCCAGAATGGCAAGTGCTGACTCCAGTCTTGTGACGATGGCGAATTGATGTAATGTCTTAGAAACTTTGCGGAAAATTGTGCGCAGCACACCACAATACAGTCACTTGGAGCATTTTTATATGACCGGAGCGCTTATCGCCGAGATGGACACATCGGCATGGCGTGTCAAAACTCCAAACCGGGGTAAGTCGACCTTTTTTTTTCTTATCACACGTGATTACTCAGTTCTACTTTATTTCAGCTGACGTAGTGAATATGATCGACAACATGATGAAAACTATTGACACGAGACAGGCAGAAGATCTCATGGACATTGCGGAAGCCGTGCTTCCCCGTATTAAGCACTGGGACCGCCTCGTGGGGCTCAGCCATTTGTACGAGTGAATCTCTTTTGTCATGGACTTGACGTCCAAGTCTCCCTAATATATGTGATGCCTCGACAATTGAATTGTGGGGCCCAGTCGGTCGAGAAACTGTAAGTGCTTTAAGTCAATTTTGGCGCCTGGCAGACTTTGCATATTGAACCAGCGATCTACCGCATGCGCAAACTCACATTCCGAAGCATCATTTATTCTTGCACAACCGCCCATTTGGCTCTCTGGCCTTCCGCGAGATCCCCAATTGCAATCCCCAGACCAGCAAAACATGCATCCACCACACCCATACCTCCCGAGACGCCCAGCACTAGACTGGCGGCGTAGTAAAAGTTGGCATTTCCTCTACCCTCGGTCACCCAGAGGGCGTGGAAAAGGGG
>JBBPQJ010000108.1:0-13325 GCA_038092415.1 Xerocomus tenax
CAATACTCACTTTCCATTTCAGTTTGTATACGCCTCTCCCAACCCTTCCGCGGTTGGCCAAGAATGAAACGCACTAGCGTTCGTGATGTTCCAACTCCGTCGTCACCTGTACCTGCACCATTTCGACTACGAGGATGCGACGCCCATGTGGTTCTTATCAGCATCCTACGTTCCAATGCGGAGTCCATGGAGAAAACACCCAGGAATATTCCTGCTGGTGGAATAGAATCCAAGTCGTCTGGAGGAAATGTTGGGGGAAGCGACTCCGAAATCGGGTTTAGATATGGATATGGTAGGGGCGTGCGATAACGTGGAGGGTGAGATGATGGTGGTGGGACAGCACAGTACGCTTGCCAGGGCAATGGCTCCTTGTCTGGATTCAAAATATACATGAGTAGCAATGTGAGTGAGATTGCAAAGACTGTCAAAAGGAGAAGAGCAAAGATCTTATAAAAATGAGCGTGATTGTAATACCCAAGGGATATGAAAAAGACCTCACTATAGTTATCGGTTGTTGAGGGAACAAAGGGTGTCGGACGACCCTTCTTACACCCTTCTTGAAGGTTCGCCACATCCTTCCATCGCGCTTCCGCCTCCTACGCGAAGGATTCCACCATCTACGATTACCATCCCGGATACTGGTATAGGCCCCAGCCCTTTCGAGCAGAGGTGATGCTGGCTCAGCGTCTACATCTGAGACAGAAGAAGCAATTCGATGAGTTTGAAACGAGGGTGAGGGTGAGGGTGAGGGCGTCCGTGCTCGAGAGAGAGTTGGCGTGGTGTATGAAGCAGCAGAATCAGAAGAAGAACGGTCGCCGTGTGTGGAATCTGGGTATGAACTGTCTATAAGTTCTCCCACATGGATCGTGCATGAGGTATCCCTGTACGCGTCCTGTGGGTCTGAACCAGACAAGAATTCGTACTGTTCCCCAGAATGCCATGGTCTTGAAAAACCAAAGAGACCAGGAGACCCTACCATGTTACTGGCGTCTCCGAGCCTGCGCAAGGTGGGAAGGGACTACTTAGAGTTGGCAAACAAAATCACACGAAGCGTCGGGTACATAAAGTCTCCATGTCAACGTGGTCATGAAATAATTATTGGC
Organism: Xerocomus tenax; assembly: GCA_038092415.1. NCBI lineage: Eukaryota > Fungi > Basidiomycota > Agaricomycetes > Boletales > Boletaceae > Xerocomus > Xerocomus tenax. The sequence goes on from JBBPQJ010000108.1 coordinate 1,104, forward strand.
TACGCAAAAACGCTGTTCCAGCTCTGCCGCCTCTTCATGGCATCCCACAATCCTGCCAGTTTGTTCTGTAGACTCGTATCTGGAAGTAGAGGTCGGGAATCCTTTGGCAGCACAATCCCCGCGTGCTGTTCCACTCTCGTCAATGCAATATCTCCCGAGTCGGCGCAACTGCCGCCAGAAAGGTTGACAACATGTACCAGCCAAACGGAGAGATGGATGTCCGCAATCGAGATCTGATCCCCTGTGAAACGAATTATAGCTCATAACCCTGATAGCAGCAGAGTTCCCACCAAGGATATAAGGGCCAATAATTTCATCGTTCACCTTGGTCAACGCATCCGGAATTGCATGTTCCCAGGTTTGTTTCGCAATTGCGAAGTATTCATCTGAATGTTTCCCGCTTCCAGCACCCAACTGTTGAAGAAGGATCTCAATTTCATCCTTCTTTTCATTCCAGAACGCCTTTGTCTTATCGGACATTTTGATAACCTCACGCTCGCAATCCGCAAGGTACGTGGTGAGTACTTGTCTTCTTGCGTTGAGGGTAGGAACTAATGATGCAGCCAGAGCTTGGAGAGACTGTGGGTCATGTGAACTGTAGTGACTTAGCAGTTCAGGGGCTACAGCGCTCGAATAGATGATGTCGATAATTTTGTTCGAGGTTGCCGCAAAACCAACTGTCGCGGGAGACAATGACGGTGCTGGCGCGGTGGATGTTGAACTCGAGCGTGACGTCGCAGAACGAGATCTGTCCAGAAAGTCCACTAGTGCCTGCATAGAGAGCGTAAATGATGGTGAAAGGCAGTGCACATCCTTATCACCTTGGGATCAGCGACGACCTTGAATCGCGTTTCAACGCCGGCGCCGAGGGTACCTTGCAACGGAACAACCAATATCGGGACTGTGGCTATCGGACTGTTAGACGGGCGCACAAAGACCTTGGAAGACATGCTCACCTTTTGGGTTCAAACGGAGCATGGCTGGTGAGAATTCTTCCCCTTTGGCTGGTGGGGGTGGGTCAATCTGGGAGAGTGATCTTGGCCATACTTACTGGTATCAACCACATGGAGATCGAGTTCGTCTTTGCCATAACCCTTTTCTTGGCTGGGAACAGGTAAGGCAGATTAGCAGGATGATGTATGATCTCACAGAGCAAGAAGCGCTACACAAGATCGTTCAGGAGAATATAGACACACAAGGATCATTCTTACCCGCTCTTGACCAAACGGACGCTGGATCGTAGTATAAAACAGCTTTGGCTACCATGATGGTATACTTACAGAACGTTTCAAATAAAGTTATTCGAGGTAATGATCAATCACGTGATCTCCATGCTTGTAGGGGCTTGCTCTCATCTGTAGCGGTCATGGCCTCTCTCAGGTAGGAATACACGTTGAGTGGATATGGAACGCTTCACTCATCATTATCAGACACGAGTTCTACGAGACGGATGAAAAACTCACCCTCTCGGTTTTCGACCGAGGGGCTGATCCAGACGCAGTGTCGGTGCAGTTTGAACCACGAAAGGTAGTCTAACATGTTTGATCCACACACTTGCTGACATTTTTCAGCTTGTGTATCAACACGAGGACAAAGTTTTGTCGCTCCAGCCTCTAAGGGGTCAGATCGACCCCACCAAGAGTGACTACACAGTGGGCAAGGTGAAAGTCGAGATCCGACTCGTCAAAATGGTCCAGGGAAGATGGGGCAGCCTTGTTGGTGACGCTCCTGATCGTATGTCTCTTCGTCTCCCAGCGCGCATTACAGCGCTGCAGTGATCTTAGCACTGGCAGGATTCGTTGCGCCGCCACCATCGCAAATCCCCATCACTCACAAAAGAAAGAACTGGGAAGGTATTACTACCGACATCCTCTCCAGCGAAAAGGAAAGGACCGCGGAGGAGGATCCGAACGTCGGTGGTGACAAGACTGTCAATACATTTTTCCAGAAGATTTTTGCAGACGCAGACGATGATACAAAACGCGCGATGATGAAGAGCTTCCAGGAGAGCGGTGGGACGGCACTCAGCACAAACTGGGAGGAGGTCCAGAAGTCGAAAGTTGAGGTCAAGCCTCCATCAGGAAGCGAATGGAAGAGATGGGGTTAATTTCAATGTCTATCTTGTAAACTGTACACTCCACACGTGCCCCTGCTATCAAGTTGTTCACTAGCACCTTCACCACACCTTCAGTCATGTCGCAGCTCACTCTCATCGTCGCCGCAACAACAAAAAATGGTATTGGACGGGGCGCCACAATGCCATGGCACATCCCAAAAGATCTCGCATACTTTAGCCGGGTCACGACGAGCGCGCCCACTGCCCAGGCGAATGTCGTGTTGATGGGCAGGAAAACTTGGGAGAGCATCCCCAACAAGTTCAGACCATTGAAGAAACGGATCAATATTGTGCTCAGTCGAAACAAAGACTATGATTTGTACGGCGATCCCGATTGCTCTGATGCACTGGCTGACAGCGTACCAGGTTCACAGAAGGCAAAACAACACACTCTCCAGCTGACTCGACATATCTCTGTTCAGAGTTGAAGGATGCACTGGAGACTCTCAAGTCCCACACCAACATTCACCGTATCTTCGTCATAGGAGGATCCACCCTTTATCAAGAAGCGCTGGCACTGGGATCCCCGCATCCCAACTATCCGTCGCTGCAAGCAGATCGCATCCTCCTAACACGCATTTATAGCCCAGAATTCGAGTGCGACGTGTTTTTCCCCGATGTTCTGGATGGTGCAGATTGGACCAGGACATCTCACGAAGACCTTTGTGCGTGGGCAGGCTCTGAGGTTCCAGCAGGGGTCCAAACAGAAAGCGGCGTGCAGTTCGAATTTCAGATGTGGGTTAGACAAGGTGGTGTGGGACAAGTAGGGGGGAATCCTTAGTGCGTCTAACTACTGTCGTGGTCAAAGACATGGTCCGAATTTCTGCTTGAAGGATGCTACCCTTGCCGCTTCATGGGAGTCAGCAATGCAAACAGGGAGTGACGGACACCTTGTACCTGTTTATGTTTGGGGTCCTTTGAACAGATAACATACACCCTCCCTTTGCGAATGACGATGCTGCAACCGTCGCACATAACTTTGACCGACGACCTAACCTTCATCCCCCTCGTTAAAGTTCGGGTTGGCAGTGCAGTAGGAGGTAAAACATGACGAGGATGGGGAATGGCTGCAGCCCGAAATCGCATAAGGAGTGGGCGGGTCGAGGTGAGCAAAGGCCTCAACATGACTGGGAGAAGAAGCAAAGGTTACTTCGATCACGTGCAAAAGTAAATCGTTTCTCCCAGCAGTCCAAATCGGTTTGCTGCTTCAGGATGCCACAACTGCGCGAAGGTCCCAGCCGGACATCGAGGACAGCTGGACTCGTCTTGTTTCTCGCCGTTCTCATCGCGTTCGTAGCAGAGTCACAGACAGCCCAGGTTGGTGATACGCCCTTCTCTGTCGTAATAAACTAATCAGTGTACAGTACCTACAAACTACATTGGGATACAAGCAACCATATATTCTATTGTAAGCCCGCACATGCCGCAGATAAGCAGTTGACTCAGGACTGAAGTGGGATTACAGCTATCTTGTCCACTCATCCTTCTTATTGTCTTTCCCGATTCATTTGATCTATGTACTACTCAGGACAAACTGTGATCTCCGCTCCTTGTTAGCGGGCCTCAACTTTGCTCTCACAACGCAGGTGGCTGCCTGGAACCGTGGCTCTTCTTCCTCAGGTCTACCCATAGCGAGAATGGTTATCTTGGTCATCTTCATCACGTCATTTTATAATCTCCCCGCTTTGCTGTGGTTCATTGCAGTTTCCCTCGCTCCGTATGATGTCTCGCTTATTATTTTCTATTCACCAATGCTTCTCCAGGGTCACAGACGTAACCGCAATATGGAATGCAAACGCATTTTTTGCTTATCTCTTTAGCGTCAAGTTGCTCGGGGTAAAATGGGGGACCCTCCGTTTGTTTTCAGTAACAATCGCCACTCTAGGCGTTCTTACCGTGATCTACAGCGGGACCACCGCCATATCACCACAACCACAGTTCATAGAGGCGAATCTGTCAAATACCCCTGCCCCTTTCGTCGGTGACATGCTGACTCTTGTCGCATCTCTCCTTTACGGCCTCTACCAGGTTCTCTACAAGATTTACATTGCATTACCATCGGAGACAGAACTGCCCGCCACGTCTGGTCAATATAGTCAGCTTCCAGACAGCGTAGACAACAGCGTAAATGAGGAGACTGCTGCTACTCTCGATGCGGACGATATCATATACCCACCACCATTCGGCCTACATCCCAACCTGATTACAACAATGATCGGCCTTTGTACTCTGCTCGTTTTCTGGATTCCGATACCTTTCCTACATTACTCCGGGATCGAGGTTTTCAGACTGCCACCAAATGCAAGCACGGTGATGGCGATCGCGGGTGTGGCAGCGTCAGGCGTGGTCTTCAGTGCCGGGTTCATGGTAGGCATAGTCTCACATGTACATGGCTGCCCTCGAATCTCAAGAATGGACCGTTTGATAGATATTGCTGGGAGTATGGGGCCCCATTGTGGCATCGGTTGGAAGTCTACTTACCATCGTCCTGACGCTCTTCTCCGATTTGAGTTTCGGCACAGTTGCGTTGACGCCTTGGGGGTTACTCGGGGCTGGCATGATTGTATGCGCATTCGGGATGCTGGTCTACGACATGTTCTAGGTCGGGCACCGTGAACGGACAGTTGCTGCATTATGTATCAGCTACCTCAGGCAGTGCTGAATGATAGCAATATCATTATCTCACAAACCGAAAGAAAAATATGCGCGAGTTAAATAACAAGCCCGGGTGTAAAGCCGAAAAGATGGTAAAGTCAATGTACCAAAAGAGGGGGAACGGTGAAGGTGACTCCGCACTGGACGGATACGTGAAAGTAGAGAAAATGAGCGTAGATGAGATTGCGGGTAGGTTACAAACTTGTGCCTTCAACGAAATGAGTGTGCCAAAACTAGGATCGGAGGGGCAGAGGATATCAGTTAGGAGAGCAGATAGGGTAGCGGACATGGAGGCCGAACACAGGCACAAGGGGGGACGGATGAATGGGACAGCGGTCATGGGTACCCAGATAGTCTCGTTCTAGTCATGCATATAGAAGAGAGACGGCCTATAGAAAACACGGGACCCGTCATCAATGAAAAGGGCAACATCATCTGAGGTTCGATGACCTCGGGTCGAAGCGGGGTTAAGGTATTATCACGGAGTCGTCGCCATCAGGCTGCCAAAGCGTTCAGAATGACACTGAAGCTGTTGCATATTTCTTACCTCTTGCGTTTGGCTTTCGTCATCTCTTTCCGTAGCGCAGGACCATCAAGCGGCTTGAGCAGTTCGAATGCGCAAAGCAAGTCTTCGGACACGCTGCGGGGTGGAATATGAGATTGGGTGATCCATCATAAAGGAAAGAAAGCACACCTCATGCAAGCCCCATAATTGTCGAACTCTGACCCCATCAATGAGTAAAGTCGCCTGAAAAGATAAAGAACAACAACAGACCTCCACAGTAGTTCGGTGCACTAAACACAGTGACTAGTGTTCGATCGTTCCAGAACTCATAACCGTCTTCTACTACCATGTGCGCTCGACAAATCAAATCCATGTCGTATCGCACCAGGAAGTCGTTAATAACCGCCTTCCCAAAACAATAGCTGACACCACGCTCGTTGTCCTCCCAATCTAGTGCGGTATCCGATGGATCCGACCATAGTAAGTCATTGAGCAGACCGTAGTCGGGAACGTCTGTAGGCCGCTGTATACGCTTGATATCATCCATCGAATGGAGTGAGGGTGATAGGCCACCATGAACGCAGAATATTTTTGAAGCGACGACGGCTGCAATAGGCAGACAGTTGAAGACATCTATAAACGTTCTCCACGTTTTGATGTTGCATCTTCGCTTGCATTCATCATAAAAGCCATACACTGTGGCAGCGTGAGCGCCCCAACTAGCAATACCCGCTAAAGACAAACCTCGGGTCACATTCGCGCATTCGTGGTTACCCCGCAAGAGAAAGAAATTCTCTGGATACTTGATCTTGTAGCAGAGGAGAAGGAGAATGGTTTCTAGACTTTGCTTGCCTCGGTCCACATAGTCGCCCAGGAAAAGATAGTTTGCCGAAGGAGGAAATCCACACATTTCAAACAATCGGATAAGGTCAGAGTATTGCCCATGAACGTCACCAACGATCTTGACGGGTGGCGATAACTCGATGAGGGTGGGTTGGCTTAGGAAAACCTCCCTTGCCGCCTGGCATATGGTAGCAATCTCTGTGTTTTTCAGACAGAGAGATTTGCTGACTTTGCCGGTGTAGCCAACATCGAGGAGACGCTGGATCATATCGTCAATATCAAATTGCTTGGGCTTCTCTTTTCCGCCGTTTCCGGTGGAGCTAAGAGGGTCGTTTAGCGGGAAGCTACTTGCTGTAGAGCCCGGTGTGAATGAAGGGGGCATTGTCGATGTCGAGAGTATGGTCTGGGTAATTGGAATGTCGAGAGGCGTGGGGGACGGTTTCGCAGACGGCACCGAATATGATGGTGTAGGCGAGAGCAAAGAGGACGACGAAAGGTTGTTGGGTGATGGGGAGAGAGCGGTGGAAGTATTGGCGGGGGAGCTTGCCAAATGGGAACTTGGACCAACTGGGGTGGTGCTACGGTCTGGAATGTCTACGGATGTAGCGGCATTGCGAACGGCGTCGTATTCGTGGGCAGAACTTTGTGGGGGGATAGGGCGGAGCGTTGTGCTCGGAGGATTGGAGTCGGCGATGTCCTCGAACGGACCATCCTGTTGTGGGTCCTGGTCTTTCTCTCTGGCGGACTTTTTGGACTTTTTGGACTGTTGTTGGCCCATTGAAAGGGCCTTTGACGGTTGTGTGGACGAGGCAGGCTCTGTCTGGGCAGACTGTGGCCGCGACCTGGATAGCTTGGAGGTTAGCACGGAGATGAGGGAGGGCGCCAGCTTTGGAGAGGATGACTTGTCGATCACCGAGACGGTGCAAGTCGGGTTGAGTGTCTGTCTACCCTTGTTTGTTCACTTGTTTACGGGGAAATGTAATTCATTCGCGAATACAAGCAACGTGGTACAAAAAGACTCGAGGCTCATCCAGCTCAGAACTTGCCAAACGCCTTCGACGCCTTGTTCTTCGCCACCCGGAGCACGTTGAATCGCACAGTCTTGGACAGTGGTCGACATTGTCCTGGTCCTCCTCAGCACACGCAGTCTCTCGCTCAATCGCCACTCACCAACGGTCACCGTGTCACCAACCTCCACACGGAATGCAGGTGATACATGCACAGCCAAATTTTTGTGTCTCTTTTCATAACGGTCTGCAGAGACATGTCAAAACACGACATCAACTTTGACAATGTCCTCGACGCACTGTATTTGGGGATGTAGTGGAGGTAATCCCGACGGACAATGACTGTCCGCGTCATCTTTGTGGACACGACCTTGCCGGTCAGGATTCGCCCACGAATGGAGATGTCGCCGGTAAAGGGACATTTCTTGTCTGTGTACATATGTAGTGGTGCGCGGAGTGACCGGGAATATACATACCAATGTAGGTACCATGAATTGCTTCTGATGGGGTTTTGAATCCTAGACCAACGTCCTTATACCACCGCTTGTCTTTTGTCGAGACCTTCTTGCCGCCTTGATAAGACAGATGAGCACCTCTAGGCTGCGTCCAACAAACCCGTACCTCGGACTTTGGCATTTTGGAAAAGATGTTGCCTCTGGAAAGCTTTCTCGATCTGCAGAGGGTGTTGGGGACATGAAGACAGGATAACTTTGATTGCGCACCTGTTCGGCCATTGTGAAGCCCGTTCTCGAGTGATGGACTGTGACGTTTACAGCCTTATTGACACGTGCTTGGCCAAGCCACAAAACTGGTACTATACAGATTTACGGCATTTGCCGAGCTGCTTCTGACTTCGTTTTCTGAGCGAAGTCCATGTCAGTGCGCGGTTCACTTTAAAAGGTCGAGCGGTGTATCTTCCACTGGCTCGCTTGAACTGACCATGCGATGCCATACTCACCTGCACGCCTTCGTGGTGCGCTACTTGCCATATATGGGACTAGCACAGCTTGACTTGACGCGACTCGGATGCGCCTCCTCACGCGCGTCGCCAGATACCACGCCATGAGCAGACAGCAGACACTCCGTACGTCTCTCGTCCATGGCCACTCCAACTCACCTACATCATTCCGAGCAGGAAGGTTCTTCGAGGTCCCAAAAAATGTCAAGCCTCCTCCTCAGCAGTCCAGTCTAGCCGACATGTGGGGTCCAGGCAAGAACAAGCGCAAGGTGAACCAACCACCAGCTGCCGTCTTGCCCTCGGAGGATGGAGAGGAGAAGAAAGCAGACAGCGGGGAGGGACATGACTCAACTCCCAACTCAATCGGTTGGTGAACGAAATCTACTCTCCCTCTTCCAACTCAATCCGATTTCTTCAGCTCAAGCTCAAAATAGCAGATCACCGCCACCCAAACGTACATTCTTCTACTCAGTCTTACGAGAGGAATGCGACTCTAAGATGAATATCACACAGGTCCCACCAAGCGGAGACGCGTCGCCGATTCGGACGGAGACGAGGCGGAGGGCTCGTCAGCTCCTGCTCGAAAACTCAAGTCACGAACAACCATCGTCTCTAGTGCTAGGAAGTCCGCATCTCCTTCCAGTCCTCCTAATCTCAAAGGCAAAGGTAAAATTGAAGTACAATCTACTGCTCGAGAAGTGGATGCGGATATATCCTCCAGTGAGGTGGAGGGTGAAGAGCAGGATGTTGCAGAAGATCCATTGGAGTCCGAAGAGGAAGCAACTCAGAAGTAAGCTTCTGTGTGATTTTCTACCAAATTGACGAATCATTATTTGCAAGTGCGGAAGATGCACTCTCGCGGACGGACGAAGTTGACATTGCGGGTGGCTGGAAAGTAGGAGCACCGTACGTTGTTTTCGCATACGAAGCGCCTTTACACCCCAACGCGTTCATTAGGGTGCCATATGCAGCCCTCACCAAGGCGTTCACGCTGATCGAGGCAACAACCAAGCGATTAGAAAAAACTTCTTTACTCACGAGCTTCTTTTTACTTGTCATACGTCGTAGTGCCAAAGGAGATACACAATCTCTCCTCCAGGCCACCTACTTGTGTATAAACAAGGTACGGAGTAATTCGTAAATGATCTACGGGTGCTTATTTTACTCTTTTTGAAGTTGAGTCCAGATTATGTCGGCGTAGAATTGGGAATAGGAGAGAGTCTCCTCATCAAAGCGATAAGCGAGTCTACCGGTCGGAGCCTAGCAGTAGTCAAGGCAGACCTCAAGAAAGAGGGTGACCTTGGCTTGGTCGCGTCGGTAAGCAGCAATACTTTCATTTAACAATGCTATTGAGCATATGATTTCCCAGAACTCCAAAGCCAGCCAAAAGACGTTATTCAAACCCAAATCCTTGACGGTTCCTTTTGTTTTCACCAATCTAAAAGAGATCGCACTCTCGTCTGGTCATTCAGTGAGCCATAACTTCTGAGAGTTTCTGGTCCACGTTCCTGATTGTAACTAGTCGCAAACGAAGAAAGTCTCCGTCATTACCAAGCTATTGGCAGCGTGTCAAGAGAGCGAAGCAAAGTACATAATCCGCAGTCTGGAAGGCAAGCTTCGGATAGGAAATGCTGAACGAACCGTGCTCGTTGCGTTGGCGCATGCAGCCGTCCTGGCAGAGATCGAGGGCTGTGAGACGTTTTCTGGTGCTTTTTGCTTCAACAGGTTTACTGTCTACTATAGCTGGTAAAAAGTTAAGCACAGACAAGCTTACGGGCCGCTTGGAAGAGGCAGCGGCTATCATGAAGTCCGTGTTCAGGTACGTTTTTCCTGTCGTTGCGGATTTCCTGCTTATCACCTGCCAGTGAACTCCCTAGCTATGACCTTGTTATCCCTGCGCTCCTTACCCATGGCATCAACAATCTCCGTTCTACATGCAAGCTTACGCCAAGCGTACCCCTGAAACCTATGCTTGCCAAGCCCACGAAGGCTATTGGCGAAGTCCTTGACCGTTTCGAGAACAAGCGATTCGCGTGCGAATACAAATACGATGGCGAACGTGCACAAGTACACAAACTTGATAATGGCGTTGTTGGGGTGTTCAGCAGGAATTCTGAGGATATGAGCAAGAAGTATCCCGATCTTGTCGAGCAGCTACCACATGTGGGTTATATTTCTATGCACATTTTCGTTCTTTCTGACGCGAGTCTAGTGCATTAAACCGGAAACGAAATCGTTCGTTTTTGATGCAGAAGCTGTTGCGATAGACAAGATGACAGGAAAACTTATGCCGTTCCAAGAGCTCAGTAAGCGCAAACGGAAAGATGTGAAAGTCGAAGATATTCAAGTTCGAGTTTGCCTCTTCGCCTTTGATCTTTTGTATTTGAATGGAGAGGTACGTTCGTATAGGTATCGTAGAACCCGACAATAAACTGACACTGCTGAAGTCACTGTTGCAAAGGCCGCTCATCGAACGTAGAGAACTATTGCGACAACATTTTCAAGTTGTCCCTGGAGAGTTCGATTTTGCCAAATCGTCGGATTGTGAGACGACCGAAGAAATACAAGCCTTCCTTGAAGAGAGCGTAAAGGATGGCTGTGAAGGACTCATGGTGAAGATGCTGGAGAGTGATGAGAGCCATTACGAGCCAAGTCGACGCAGTGTGAACTGGCTGAAGGTAACAAAATCACTGCGAGACTATATCGTATATTTATCACCTATGCAGCTCAAGAAAGATTATCTCGCTGGCGTCGGTGACTCTCTCGACCTAGTTGTCGTCGGCGGATACTATGGAAAAGGCAAGCGCACAAACGTCTACGGTGCATTTTTACTCGCGTGCTTTGATGCGGATTCCGAGGAGTATCAGACTATCTGCAAAATTGGAACTGGATTTAGTGAAGAGATGTTACAAACCCATTGGGATACCCTTCGAGCACTCGAGATGGAGAAGCCCCGCGGAGATATCAAAATTGGTGGCGCCAAGCCTGACATATGGTTTGAGCCCAAGGTTGTCTGGGAAGTCCTTGCGGCTGATCTCAGTCTGAGTCCGATTTACACTGCTGGACAAGGATTGGTGCGTGTTTATGTTCGATGGATAGTATGTCGATGAGATGATGGCCATCTAGGTAGAGGAGCGTGGTATTTCGTTACGCTTTCCTCGGTTCATTAGGATGAGAGATGATAAATCGGCCGATGATGCAACTGGGCCAGAACAGGTAATGACTCGTATCTTTGACATGACGCTTTACGCTGAGCACCGAATTAGATTGCAGAAATGTATCAGCGTCAGGTGCTCGCGCATCGGAAGAGCAAGAATGATAAAGGAGACGATGGATTTTGGTGATATCATACATCTAAAGCACGTATGACTTGTACTAGGCATACTTTTTGAAATTAGCCAAGTAACGAAAATGGATGATAAAAAAGCGCACGCATGCACATGCTACTTTGCGTCCGACTTTGCTACTTCCTGAAGGGTTGGAGTCGCTGAACCTTCCGACTCGGAGCCAGTTAAGCCATGCTTCCTTTCACGACCGCCGTAGTGCCAATAGTTGATATAGCGTATTCCTTGGACGGACTGGGCAAGGGCGTTGGTTGTGTGACATGCGAACAACAGGTAGTTGCGAGGTTGTACTCGCCAGGCTGCGATGAGAATCAGGACGTGATTCAAAGGAAGTGCACGGGATAACTCTGACCAAACCGGGTAAAGACCAAGCTTGGGGAGGGAGTCAGTCCAGAGGTGATGGATGTCGGGGAGACGGGACGAACGAGTAGAAAGTAAGAGTGGCAGTCATTGTGCCGGATATAACCTCTTCATCTTTGCTCAGATCCGCGATGGCAGCCAAGGGGAGACCGAAATTGGCAACCTGCAGCAAAGGTAATAAAGGCAAGATGAGTGTATGGTCATGGAAGAACTGACCGGTCCCCAGAAGTGGGTACCTGAGGAGGGCGTCAGAAAACAGAAACGCTGAAAAATCTTGTGACCAACTAAAAAAATATTCTCTGGCTGCTGGGGACCTAATCCAATTGAAGAAGGTGGAGGCCATGGAGTCGGAACAGGAGGAGGAGGAGGAGGAGGAGTAGTGCGGATGAGAAATTGATGCTAGAGGGTGATGATCACGTGACACGGGTATGATT
>JBBPQJ010000109.1:0-13272 GCA_038092415.1 Xerocomus tenax
GATGTTGTCGGATCGCATATTGTTATCGAGGCCGCGTCTTGTCCCGCACTGGCTGATCCAAACCCCAACTCCACCACAATACAGCTGCCTTACGTTCATCTGGGAAGGATACACTCGACATCAGCCAATTCGCAGTGCACGGACCAAAAGGTCCAAAGAGTTTTGATAGATGCACAGTGTACGCGTGAGGACATGAAGATACAAGTGGAAAATAAGATAGCAGGCAAGGCGATCAATCGAAAAGCCCAAAGCCCTAAGCCACAGTCAGTTGATCGTGCACCAGGCGCAGACAACGAGTAGACGCACCATGTCGTCGTCCGACTCCTCCTTTTCTTCCTTCTTCTCTTCTTCTTTCGCTTCTTCTGCTGCAGCGGCTGGGGCGCCGCCAGCCGCGGCAGCGGGGGCACCACCCACGGCGGGTGCGCCTCCGCCGGCGCCGACGTTCGACAGCAGATCTTTGACGTCCTTGCCTTCGAGTGCCTTTGCGAGAAGTGATGCCCAGATGTTATCAAGGTCCACATCGGCCGCCGTCGTCAATGCGATGATTTTGTCGGCCTGTCAACAAACGCAAGGCTGAGTCCGGGCGTGGTCGTTTGGGGGTCAGACGCCACGTCAGGCACGCACCGTGATTTCAATGCCATCGTCGGCGAGTATGAGTGCGGCGTATGTTGCTGCGAGTTCAACAGTGGCCTGTCGAGCGATGAATCCGAGTCAGCGACATCTGCTTTGAGACATCCGCAGATTCGTCCTGCCATCCAGCCTCGATCACCAGGATTTATGATTTCCGGATTAAACAGAGACGTCTGGGGGGATCTTCTGAATGAGAAAAACTTGGACTGACCATTGTTACAGATGTAGAGTGCGGGGGAGCGTCGACGGGTGGTGTGGATGGCTACTAGCTCTGCTGTCCTGCTCAGTGTACCCGAAGATTGTCTCACGGTCGCACAGCCACATGGCGAGACCACAAGGCTAGCAGACCTTGTAATATCTGCCAAACGACATTCGCATTGCTGCGAATAGACGGCGATAAATTCCGAGGAATCACTGCCAAGTCTATCTATCTGATCTTTGAACAATGGTTACACCTCTTGCCCAACATAACTGTCCCGCAGGTAACTTTGCAAATTGCATTTCCAGACGTGAATGTACAGGTATATGATTATTGGTTGACCAAAAATCATACTTCAACAACCCATTTACATATGCACTACCCATCACCACGTTGAAGGCCTGCACCCCAGAGAATCAGAACATCAACAACAACTATTCTCCTGAAACACTTACCCGAACGTGGTATTCGTTGTTTGAAGTGGCGTCAGTTTGCCATCGGCTGTGTTCAAAAATACGGTGTTCCCCCACCATATTTGAATATTGTTCGCGCCAATCGTGCCGTTATTAGGATACTGTAGACAAAAGAAGATAAGAATGATTGAACATGCAAGACCCGTGTCGAGGGCGGCGGAGAGAACATCTGCGTATGAAAGGAAGCAGCCACGCGTGACTGCGTGAGCATGGTTATCAGGTGCATTTGAGCCGACACATACAGTTGTACTTTGTCCACCAGGAGAAGTGACGTCTACGGATAACGTACTGGAATATGAAACCGACGATGCCCCAAGTGATATAGTTGACAGCTGACGCGGGAGGAATGTACCCAGTTCCGTTGAAAATGACGGGGAAGCTAGAACACAAGTTTCAGTGTCCAGATTCGGATGGCTAGACAGAATGCAACATACTTGATATAGCGGACCCAGCTGTTCGGCCATTTCCTCTGAGCAAGCCATCCAATGACTGGGCAGATAGCACCGATGAGGAAGAACCACACCAAACCATGGTATACTTGGCCACTCGAGAACTGGCGCTGAGGACCGATGACACCCCACTATATGAGGCGTGCAACGTAAATTGTCAAGCCAAATCGCATTTTTTAGGACATACGATGATAGAGGCAGTACCAAACACTTGTGTGCTAGGGCAAATGAAACCATTCTTCTGTGTAGGACTGCATATGTCGGGTATATTGGTAAACATCCAGGACTGGACGCCAAGTTGCACGGTTCCAGACACTGTACAAGCGACCACCTGAGACCAAAACATGGACCTAGGGGGTATCTTCATATAATGACCAAGCTTAAAATCGGAGGCGGACTGAAGAGCCTGGAACATCGTAATGTATCCCCAAGTCTTGAACATCATCATTGCGAGAGGGCGACCAGGGATGGCGTAGCCGACGATCAATTCGGCAATGACGTTCAGGCCAATCTGCTGATTGGTGATAGCTTGTATCATACCGATGGGTATGATATACAAGTATGCAATCACAAGCGCCAATACGAAACCCCAGACAGGGAAGTCGGTTGGCCAAAGTTCGATGGAGAGGATAGCGAATACGAACATGATCACAAATATGCACATGTACCACCACTCCGGAACTTGGCGATACTTGGACATAAGGCGAGCGTGGATGTCAGGTTGTTCGTGGAGAGCTCGTCGTGCCTGGGCCCAGATCTGTTTGCGGAAGAAGAGGATGGCGTGGACAATCGTGGCTGTGATAGCTGCGAACGAAAGACCGTATGAAAATGCGAACGTGGTTGACAGGAATAAGGGACTATATTCTTGGTACGCAGTGAGGTTGAGCTGCTTGTTTGGCGTGAGGATCCTTGTCACGTTGTAAGGTGCGCCAGTGTTATCATACGAAGTTCGTGACTGCATAGGCATATACGTTGCATACCAAGCGTTGGTGAAGTGCAGAATAGGTACCAGAATCCAGAAGAACACGATGAACCCAGCGATGACATTTGCCTCAGCCCACCACGGCGAAGCGAGCGGACTGGTGATGTAGGTGATCTGAGCCCAGTCAAAAGTAATGAGACTCATTCCGAGGCCACTTTGGTAACCGAAGAGCTGGTTGACGGCGACGTTATCAGGGACAATCCAGCATACCCAGGTGAAGTAACTGAGTGCCTGAAAAAGATAGCCCGGGAAGAAGTACCAACAAAGACCACCAAACCAGACGTATGTGAAGAATCGCCCACGCGAGAGACCTCCACAGGTGCCCATACCAGCATAAATCTGAGAATGCAAGGTGTTGAACAGTGCACAGTTAACCAAGTTCAAAGGCCAAACTGGGAGGCTAAATCAGTGAGTTGATGTGCGTGGGAACATTTTTACATACTCATGGAAGGGGGGTCCACCAGAAAGCGGCGCATGATACCCCCCAAGGAGAACCCGATCATCTGTGTCGACATGACTATCATCCATTGGTCTGCGCAAAAATAGTGAGAAAAAAAATGACAGTGTCCAGGGAGTCAGGGACACGCACAGCTAAAGCCGAATACTTGATCGTAGAACACTCTTTGCACCGCGACAACGTCGGTCTCGGAGAATTCACTCAGTCAAGGGTGGCCAAGGGAACATCGGAAACGTACAGCATACGCAGATTGGTAACCAACGGTCGCCATAATTGTCACTAGAACATGTTCTTTGATGGTGAACGGGCCAGGATTGATTGACACGCCCAAGAGCTTCCAATTCGGAACAGTTTTCGCCCATAATAGACCCATAGGGAAAGAGAGAAGCTGCGCGACATGGTTTGAAACGGTAACGGAGGGATATCGGAAGAAAAAGAATTGATTGAGGCCGGGCACGACAATAGCCCATATGATACCTGGAAGAACGTAAAAACACGAGTTCCAAAAGGGTGGCATTTAAAAATGAGTTACATACCCATCACCCATGCACGGAAAGTGCTACAAGGAATGGTGGTATCGTCGGTATTTGCGACGGCAGACCGCACCTCAGGGTAGGGGGAGTCATCCTCTGTCAGCCGTTGCGAGATGGCGAAATGTGTGCAGGATAAACTACCTACCGAGAACGCCAGCGAGGGCGTCTTCTCTGTTGATATTGGGATCATCGAAATCCTCGAGAGTAAGGGCTACATCAGGTATCCCTGAGGAGGAAAACTTAGCCTGAGTAGAAAGAGCGCCAACTAGGTAGTACCTGCTTGTTTCTCCTTCTCAGCGAAGGTGGAGGTATTCGGTTCCTCGTTGACCGACATTGGATTTGGGGAGGGTCGAAGGAAATGAAAAGGAAGCGGCCATGCGAGTTGCGGGTTTTTGTGGGAACGGGGGGCATATTCCAGATCGGAAAGGGCGTTTATAATAGTATTGGGACCAGAAGAAACACATTACATTACCTTGCTTGCAAGGTCATTGCAGCCGGAAAAACGTCGTTCACGTGACGGGAGATGTTCGTTCACGTGACTGGAAGTGCACGTGGTGAGTCCGACGCAGAAGGCAGTGCAAGTGGGAAGAATTTTCTCATCGCCGCAATCGCAATCCAGACGAGCGTGTCTCATTGCCAGAGAGAAATCACAGTATGAAGAGAGCGAAAGTGTGGGTTTTAGTTATTATTAGCAGAAGTTCATTACGCTATTCTTGTACATCCACTGCCTTTCCCTCGCTCGGGATCATCTTGGGCCTCTTGGCGTTCACAGTGTGGCTTCAATCCGAAAGTTTTTCGTCTGACATTGATGTGTCAGATAGGAACAGATGAGTGGGAGATATTAGAATGCATACGTGAGGAGGGTGAGGTTGTCAACGTTTGCCACCATGACATGGTAGCATCGTTTAAATGTCTCAATCGGTCGTCTTCAGACGTGAGCTCTGGGAGATGGGTTGATGTCAGAGCTTTTTCGTCAAAGTCGCACAGAAGACAGATTGTGTCGCGACCTCAGCTTCTTGACAGAGCGACATATGAATTGAATAGGCTCAATTTGCCTGTTGGAGGAGGAGCCAGATCAATTATGACTGCAGGAATGGTCTGTCCTTGAGCGCGATAATCTGTGAGCGCGTACGCAGCAACAAGCGGCAATTGTCTTCGTGTGATGGTTCGCGTTACAGTCTTTGAATTTTCCTTCAGCTGCAGTCTGAGGGAGGATTGAATTGGGGTGATTGGAATGATAGCATCCTCTTCCAAACCAAAACGAGGAGCGCGTGTACGTTCCAGTTTGACCAGGATGTAAAGTGGAAGATGCCGAAGTTCCACAGTTGGTTGGGTTCGAGAGGGAAGCGATTCCAAAGGATGCAAGATGACATCGGTGACGATTCCGCATGTGCCGTTGGTAAGGTCGAGATCCGCTCTGAGATTGTGAGTGATCAAAACTGGCATCCCAATGGCGAGCTCAAGGGAAAAAGGAAGTTCGCTGGAGTCAGCCTTGCTTTCACAACAGCCGGACGTCCATCGACAAAATTTCCACCATGACAATCTGAGGAGAGAATTCAGGTGTGAGCAGACACGCAGGAAACATCGTCGGCTCCCCAACGATAAACATGATGGTTAAAAAAAAAAACCCCGTACGTGACTCCTATTCCCTCAAAAAAAGTAAGAAAAAAAATGACGTTGACAAAATGAAATCAGAGAACATGCCGCACCGTCCACAACCAATTAACTCAAGCAAGGTAGTTGCCGACGCAGAAGGCACTCCAAGTTCGGAATGATCACTGATCGCCATGTGGTACACCTATTCACGTGACTAAACGCCTGGGCGTATTGGCACACCAAACCTATGTACAAGTTCCTCCTTGTCGTCATTGAAGCTCTTAGCACGGTGAGTATCTACTAAACTTGGATCCGGGTATTATTTTGACCGGGTTTCCTTCGTAACTCCGGGGTTGATCGTGAGACCCTGCTATGCGCCGGGGACCTCGATTCAACGTACGCAGCACAATTTACTTAACGAGAGACTCTGGCGAAACCTGATAAGCACCAGCCGTAAATATCCGACCTTGAGGAGCATGTTTTGAATCCAAGTAGTACTGGCAGCCGCAAGTACTGCAGACTTATTCAAGATCATCCCAAGGATTCAACAAGTACTAGCGCGAACCTTATCGGAAGGCCACATCTCTGCGACGCCGTAGAATGTGCGTAGCACAAGGTCATATGCACATTTGTATATTTAGCTCTGTATCGATGGCGGGGGTCTATCCACTGAGCCCGTACAGAGGTAAGTACCGCGTGAACACTGCTGCTGTCAGAGGTCCACTCATGAGATATCTCCTCAGCATAGTATTGGGTACAGGTTGATGTTCGACATTGCTGGGTGAGATGCGAAGATAATCCCCTTGTCATGATCGCCACATGCACGTGCCCGATCAATCACCGAATATTGACAATTATGATTGATTCCACCGTTAAAACCCCATGCCCAACGTTTTTCGGGCCTTTCGGCCAATGATAGCCATCATGGCAACTGATATATGGCACATGCTACCATTCGGACCCCGTGTCATGTGTATATAGAACTCCACCACGCCGCGCATGTGCGCCGGTGAAGCGGTCATGAAACCACCAGGCGACGTATGGCAAGCACAGCATGTAAGTTTTCTCGGTTATCACACAAGAAGCATGCTACTCGAAGCTCCGAATCAAGAAGGAACAATACATAAGAACAAGTGTCAGCGGAGAAAACCCGACGCCATCCTGTCTAAGTAGTTACAGTCTCCGATTCCGAGAATCGCAGCTGACAGTTGCCCCAAGCACTTCATGTTCACGTGTAAAGGTACTTGATCGGATTCGGCGCAAACGATGCGACACTGATCATCACGGTATCTTATCCGAATTAGTATTTATGTCCTAAAGTTCAGCCAAGGTGTAGGCAAGCTATAAATGGGCCCAGGCTGCTAACATAGTGGTCTATGATAAGAATTCGTGGGACATCTTCACCAGGGTTTGAGAATGCACGCGGCAACAATTTGCAAGATATAGAGGTGAGAGGATGGTGCTCTTTCTTGATGCTTAGAGACCAACACCAGATCCAAGTCCGAACAGATTGGTGGGTGCAAACAGGCATTGATTAGGCATCTGGATAATACATACAAAAAGCACTATAGTACTCAATAGGTAGTCTCGAGCCATTATAGGGCTCTGTGACAAGTGACCCAGCTTGCCACAGCTTCTAAGTAGTAATGAGGCAGCCCGGCGCGGCAGACCGTCGATAGACGAGTATGAAAGCTCACTTGGTCATTGAGGTTGGGCGCTGTGTCGGACATGATAAAAACGTATCCCACAGTGAGTTATCGCAATCTCCATTCAAATCACGGGTCTGCGCGGTGATAGGGTGGGTGCCTGACCCGAGCTAGACCTGCTCACGTCCCTCGCGCAATTAATTGGTCGCCCGGCACAAATAGAGGCTTCTATAACCCGGTGGGGCGCAAGCGAATAAGACCTGACGCAGCCCGGCTCAGCCGTTCTGCAAAAAAGCCACGAGTCAACATGGATTAAGTTTGATTTGAATTGAGACGACTCGTTACCGTATCCCAATACTCAAGAACCCGCTCGTAGGAAGTATTCACAAAATACCCGGTTTTAGTTGGGCGTTGGATGTGATACTTTCCAAAAGAGGAAACACCATACACGTGGCAAAACTTTGCTCTTCCACCTGCTTTAGTGTCTCTTTCTCTTGAATCAAGTGCAGCCATGGTGAGGTCCAATCAACGTCAATGTTTCACCTGAGCTTACCATCACCACAAGTCAGCACTCTTCAACTTCCAATCCCTCCTCCTCGTGATCCTGCTCATGATTTGTACTTGCACATACGTCCGCGCGGTGGCGCCCCGTCTCATCGACAGGAACAAGGATGGGTGCGCACCACCTTGTTCTCCGCGGCGCATTTCCCGTATTGACGCATGCGCAGGATTTTTGGTTTATTTTTCATGTCTGCTCGCATAGGTGCGTGAATGTTTCGTTCTGCGCTCCGTGACTGGCACCGAGCCCCGCATCCTTGGACCAAGCGCTCATGTTTGTGTAAAACAGGAGAGCGTCTCTCTCCATATGTGGCGTTGGCTTGCGTGGCCATGGCGGTCACTATCCTGTTACAGTAGTCGGCTCACCGATGAGCATGCATGTTTTTTCCATCCCTATCATCATATAGCGTCCGCGTCGCTGCAATTCCGAGGGGGATAACGTGTGCACACTTCTTCTATGACATGCTGCCTTCC
The DNA here is from genome assembly GCA_038092415.1 of Xerocomus tenax. Taxonomy (NCBI): domain Eukaryota; kingdom Fungi; phylum Basidiomycota; class Agaricomycetes; order Boletales; family Boletaceae; genus Xerocomus; species Xerocomus tenax. The sequence goes on from JBBPQJ010000109.1 coordinate 7,998, forward strand.
AGAGGCTACGCAGACTTTTGATGGGGTATTAAGGCCAGTTCATATGGTACAGGACTGAAGTAAGGACGTATAACACACGAGTACAGAGTATGGCACTGAAACATGAGGTTGCCCATTGAATGAAGAGTCAAGTAATTGCATGCGGCGCGATCATGATAATGATCTGATAAGGTTGCTGGTATGGATCAAAAACTGGGGTAACAACAATATATCCATCTTGGAAGGCATAGAATCGGCATGAAGCGAAGAAGAACGAATCGATAACGGCAGGATAGTGACTTCCATTCTGCCTGTCAGCCACACGTCCCAGAAAAGGAGACTGTGGAAGGACCAGCCCCACTACAACTGCATCTCCCTTACATTTAGCTGGAACTCACGATCAAGGCATCCGAGAAATGCTCTTTCGAACGTTCACCACGCTCGCCTCTGCTACGGTCGCGGGCGGGACCAGCTTCGCTTGTCGCGGTTGTAGTCATGATTGCGATCATAATCGTGATTTCCATCGCGTCTGTTGAATCGTCTGTCATCCGGTGGACGATGGCGATCCGTGCCGTATGAGCCTCGTCGACTATCCGAAACCGAACTCTCCAAGGACACTGATCTAGGAGGACCAAATGGTTCTGCACGCATGGAGTCCTTTCTTGGAGCGTTTGGAACGGCCGTTGGGCGTTGTGGGAGAGTATGCATACCAACCGAGGTAGGAGCCGAATAATTTGGATGTTGTGGATGTTGTGATGTCATCCCTGACATGCCCGAATTAGATGATTGCCACTGAGGCAATGTATATGGGCCAGGTTCCTTCGGGTTTGGTTGTGGGCGTGTGATATAATCACTGTAAGTCCCTTGTGATATGCCAACACTATCTCTCCGGGGAATGTTATTGGCATCACCACCCCCAGGTATTAAAGGAGGCATGTTGGAATGCCCAGCAATCCCACTCGCCTGCCCATTTTGCCCTGTTACCGAATTCATAACATTATTATTCGTGCCTTGAGCAGAAACATCCAGTTGTGGAAATTTTGAACGTAGGGATCGCAAGACCTCTTCCAGCTGGGTGGGAACGGGGCGTCCCTGGTCTGGGTTTGCAGGCAAATTCGAAGGGAGAGCTGACGAAGGCAGTGGGGGTAACACTGTCGTCTGATGTACGGCAGGCCGGGGTATAGCAGGGTTCTGTCGAGGATCGACTGGTATTTTGGGGGATTTTACATCAGGGCTCAGAACTGCGCCTAGTTCGCTGTTCTTGTTCACAGGAGACTCTGTGCCCAGACCAGATGCGAGGGAGGCCTTGGCAGCACGAATTGGTGCAAGTCTATCTACTGCAGACAAGGGAGCTGGGGAGTTCAGCGAGCTCATATGAGGTGATTCCACCTTCGCCACCGTACTAGTCTGTATGGTCAAAGGAGCACGGCGTATAGGGTTTGATACGGTAGGTCCCAAGTTGACATGTCCGTTCGAGATCGGTAGTCGCTTAGCTGGCGTAGGCAAAGTGGATTTCGAGACCGGCATAGAGGAAAGGTTTGACAACGAATTATTAGTCGTTCGAGACGGCGTGGATGTCTGCGAAGGCTTTGCAGGCAGGCCAGCCTTGCGATTTCGTGCATTTGCCGATCCCTTTGCATTGTTTGTCTTCTGATCATTTGTGACAGGTTTCGGCTTCGATGGCTTGACAACTTTAATACAATTAAGTTGGTCAGTAACCCATTTCCCAAGACAAATATTACTAACCTGTTGCAGACACAGGTGAAGGCTTCCTGAATTTTGTCTTGGGACTGGGCTCCTCGTCAGAATCGTCCGAATAGGTGGGTTTTTTACGCTTGGTAGTTTTTGCCGCCTTTGCTATCGCCTCGGCAGCAGGTGTGTCTCCCTCTCCATCGCTCTTGAGTTCCGAAACCTTGATTCTTTTGGCCATGAATTCCATCAAGTGTTTCGTGACACGGGTGTTTGAACGGATATCTTGATGAGAGGCACGCACATCCTTCCTCATTTTCTCGATAGCAGAGGAAATTTGTGTAAGTGACAGGGTCTGCCTCTTCAAGTAAATCAACACCCCAATCATGATGAATTCGATTGGCGAAACACGGGTAGGTCGATTGAGCGATCCGCTGTATTTTTTGTCACGCGCTAGGGTCACAAAAATTCGAAAGGTTTCGTGCAAGTCGATGCGAAGTTGAGTCGACACGGGTTGAGTTTTTAGTAGCCATTTCTCGAGTGTCTTTGGACCTGGGATGGCAGTCTTTGGATGATTCTCAATAAGATAACCAATGGTAGCAAGGCACTGGAAGTCCCGTCCGCGAGCATGACCCCAGTCAAGGTAGCCTTCGAAACCCTCTTCCCCAAGGACCTGAGTTTGGATCTCACGAATAACCGTAGGCCACGGGCCAACAAGCGCCTGTAGTCGTTCTATTGTTAATAAGTTGCGTCAGCATCGATGACGGATAATTGAGTGAAACGCACCTGCGGGCGTGAGCGCGACGCCCAACTGAACCCTCTGTAGGATGAACCAGAGTCAGAAATTGACTAATGACGTAATTTGATCACCTGCCTGAAAAATCTCTCGTTCTTGATCATCGTTCAATTCCGTGTATTCGACACACACTATCTGTTTGTTCGCAAATTGCGTTCTGAGGTGTTGAGGAAGAAGCTTGCGCCTGGTACTCGTTGCAGTTGACTTGAACCAAAGCTTCTCGTTGGTGAATCTGGGCATGTCTGGCTTGTCAGTGGACTTTGTAGCAGGCGGCACAATCAAAAGACTCACGAATCCTTATCTAGTGTCCACATAGGGAAAGATCAGCAAAGCCCTCAATACTATGAACATGACTGACGCGGTATCTGTGCAATAATGTAAGGGATGAGGAGCGCAATTCAATTTGATGACACACCTGACCGTCGATGAATCTTCTCACAGCGACGGCTGAAATAAGCATGCATGTATACAGCCAGAGAGCATAAATATCATTACCTCTGAATTGAGGTCAAACGCTGTTTCCCGTCAATACAGGTTCGCAATTCGCTCCCGTCGTCTTGGACCGTCACAGCTTAACGCTTGTCACGAAACCCGACTGCTAATAGAGAAGTTTCACATACCAAAAATTATCGGAGGTATGTAGTAATTGCGCAATATCGAATCTATTAGTCCAGACTGCTTTTCTTCCTGCCATACGACATCTTTTGAGAAGCGTGAGATTTAAGGTGGCACCGCCAATTTGTTCTACTAGCGGATAACATACCTCGTTGATATTCCGGATCGAGATCTATGGCGTTTTCAATGATCTGGTCTGTGTCGGGGAACGAATAAGTTTTGTGAGTAAAACTCTTGGGGCATGCCGACGTACCATAAAGCGACCTAGCAGTATACTGCGCTGTCCGGGGTGCGCGAAGAACATGCGAAATCTTGTATTCTTTAGGCCCTTTCTTAGCTTTGGAGGTACGCTTCGCGAGGGGTACGTCATCCTCATCCGAAGAGGAGAGGTCGGTCAAGTCGGAGAAATCCGAAAACGACATCTTCAGAGGGCAGATGTCCAAATCAAACGGGCTAAGATTCTGGCGGGTTTAAGAGAAATCTACGCTACCTGTTGTAAGACTTATCGCGTGAAAACGATTGATTGCGAGTTTTGTTGGGATTGAAATGGGCACAGGTTAGGCCCTAGCCAAGTGTAGAACCGCGTCAAATCGGGGAGAATGTGTGGTAGGGAAGAAGGGAGCAGTGCTTAATTAGTGGCGTTCTAACACTGCCGAGCGACTGTGTAGAAATTTGTTGGCAAATTTTACCCTGAACTTCCTTTTCTGTATGCTCCATGCCTCCATCGTATGATTTGAGAACCTTCATGAAGGGGCTCACGAAAGGAAGATTTAGATGCTTCATTCCGCGATGGTTTCGAGAACTACGTACGATTTATGACGATGATCCGCTCAAGCGCTGAAACAGACGCTCGTCGCCAAAGCCGCCGGGTAAATTCGACTTTGTGCCAGAAACTGAGGCAAAACTAGTCACGTGACGGAATCTATTCGCACTCCGCTTGAATTTTAGTCGCGTCGCGTCGCGTCTACCAAATGTTCTCACCAACAAGGATGCGGATTGAAGAACTTGTACTGGAAGGCAAGTCGTATGATCGGATGGAACTGTTTTCTAACGTGACGATATAGGGTTCAAGTCTTATCCCGTGCGGACACAGATAACAGGATGGGATTCCTCGTTTAACGCAATCACTGGTTTAAATGGGTCGGGAAAGTCTAATATCCTGGATGCGATATGTTTCGTTCTTGGAATCACAAACATGGCTCAGGTGTGTGAGCTGTTTTCCGAACACGCTTAACTTAACTGCCAGCCTTGATGTAGATGCGTGCGCAGAACCAGCAAGATCTCATTTACAAACGTGGACAAGCAGGTATCACTAAAGCGAGCGTTACTATCGTCTTCGACAATTCAGACCGCGAAAAGAGTCCAGTGGGATTAGAGGATTATAGACAGATCACAGTCACCCGCCAGGTTCCACACCCTCGTTTCACAGTACTCGACTGTTACTAACCGAATAACGAGGATAGATTGCACTCCCCAACATATCGAAATACTTGCTGAACGGGCACAAAGCTACTCAACAGACGGTTCAGAATCTCTTTCAGAGTGTTCAGTTGAACATCAACAACCCCAACTTTCTGATTATGCAGGGTCGCATAACCAAGGTCCGTCATCTCTATATTTTCACTCTGGTTTTCTGTGAACTTCTCAGGTCCTTAACATGCGGCCACAAGAAATCCTTGGTATGGTGGAAGAAGCCGCCGGAACCCGTATGTTCGAAGAGCGCAAGGACAAGGCCAAGAAGACAATGGATAAGAAGGATAAACGTGTTCAGGAGCTCAATTCGATTCTCACCGAGGAGATTTCGCCAAAACTGGAGCGGTTTCGTGCTGAGAAGAGGCAGTTCCTCGCCTGGCAAAAGGAACGCGCGGAACTCGAACGAATCGGTCGTATATTGCGGGCATGGGAGTGGACTGAGGCCAAGAGAAAAGTCGAGTCTGCGGGAGAGGGTATCCGAGCCAAGGTGGCGGAGAAAGAATCGGTGGAAAAGCAGAGGAAAAAGTTGATGAAGGAGTGCAAGGCGGCAGAGGAGATGCGGGAAGAAGTCAACGAGAAACGTGAAGCAGAGCGGAAGAAAGGTGGGAAGTTGAAGAAGATGGAGGAAGACGTCGCAGAGTTGGACAAAGAGCTCGAGAAGTTCCGTACTCAGATCCAACTCGCAAACAGCAATGTCGACGAGGAGCAAAATAAAGTCGCAAC
>JBBPQJ010000110.1:0-13206 GCA_038092415.1 Xerocomus tenax
CTGACTTGTTTCTTGGACAGACTTTTCGGGCGTTGGGGAAGCCCCATCGTTCGGAGACCAACGCCGATGGCACCAGAACTGACGAGAACAACCTTGTGGCCTAGACTGCGTAGATGAACGACAGTTTCAACCACTGAAGACAAGATCGAAAGTAGCGGTTGGTGAGTTTCTTCATGGACGATAGACGACGTTCCTGTAGAAGATCTAGTTAGAAAGGGTAGGGATCCGACCGAACGACCAAATAACCGAGTTTGATGACGATCGTGCTGGACAAAGTGCGATGCTTGGATGGGCGCACCGCTACGTCGTCGAATTGGCCCTTGGCGGACTGAAGTGCTGTTTTACCGTGTTGTTGAAGATCGGCCATCGAGCATGTCAAGAAGTAGGTTACTAGTTGTAGCTGGTATTCCAAGCCTGTCGCTCTTGTTTGTTAGATTGTTGTTGATCCTTTAGTAGACTCGGTAAGCTCAGCTGTGAAGCAAGGTTATGGAAGATGACTGCCTTGTTCGGGGTCTCCAAGACAAGGCTTTAATAGAAAATTTAGCGGTACTTATGCTTCGCCCAAAGTCAAGCTGTGGTGTCACGCAATAGATAAGTCTTTAAATGTATGTATATCAAATGCCGGTTCGGTATACTAGTTAGCATGTTGTACATGTGGTCGCACCAGAGAGTTCCAGAATAACAGTCAATGAAACGAATTACGAGTCTTCGGAGCAGGTTAATCGTAGGGTGCAATTAGCGAGGAATAGATGTGTTGCGCAGCTGAGCACTTCTGGAGCACTTCAAACATATCTCACAATGATCCCAAACTAGAGGATAGAATCTGATTTTGCTCTTGTGCAACCTTCCAAAGGACATGGCCAACCGCGTGGCCATGTCGGTTATAGATGTCCAAGTGCCCTTAGCCTGTCTGAATACACCCGAGGCCGATTAGTCCAATTACCACCAACACGAGGCAGCTCGAACCTGTCAACAATACGTCCTCCTTATCTTCCATCCGAAATGAAGTGGCCTCCATAAACGGCCGTAACGCACGTGTGGCAAGTTTGGCATGGGATCTGAATAAACAGCGGGTGTTGTGCTCGTTCAGGAGTTGTACCACCCGTAACGAGGGCACGCTTGACCTGAGCTCTTCCAAAAACATGAAGAGCGTTTTGAAATCCTGTCTCGTTGATTGATGCCGAGTGGTTCTCAGCCCCGAATAAGAGATGGGTGGAAAGGCAAGGTTGGGACGGATGAAGGAGGAGTAGTGCTCAGAGGTGATGGTGAGACGACGCAAACCAGGACAGGTTTGTGCGAGCAGCTCGATATCAGCTTCGACGTTGATCGTAGATGATATGCGCAGCTGGACAGAGACGAGCTGGGAGCCATACAAGGGGAGAAACTCTTTTGAATGATAGTTGATGCCGAGTATGAGTTCTTGGAGTGCTGTGGGCCCTGGGCAGCGGGCAGTGTTTGGGTCGAAATCAAAAAGATCGGTGGCGACTTGGACCGACAAGATGATGTTTACATGGAGTGTCGTTAACGTGGGTGGTATGCCGCCATGGTCTAGCTCTTTAGACCAAACTAACAAAGGACAGTTGAGAACGCGGAGTTGAGTACATTCGGGGATGAGATAGGTCATCTCAGCGGCAGATATTCCCAGATCAGGCGGGGACCAATCAAAGACACGTAACGTCGGTGCGATATCACGGATGGCATATAGCACCTGCCTCGGGAGGGTCTTCCCGGCGAAGCTGGTCATGATGCCGAAGGAGACGATGGCAGGGTTGGGCAAGAAGCTGATTATCGCGGCAAGCTACCCAAACTCGGCGGACACGTCCACGGACTGGTCACGAATGGCAATGTCAAGTCGTTGGGTGTATTCAGCTAAGGGCCGGGTGCTAGCGATAGTGCGCTTGCCTGCTGCAGAATCTGCCAACGTCTTCGAGAGCGACGACAAGCAGTGTACGCCACCGATATAAAGTGACCGGTAGAGAAAGGGTATGGCGAGGTGGTACCATTGCTTGCAGACGCGGACGAAGGCGCGTTTGGTGATGAGTGCTTCTCGAATGCGAGGGTAAAAGGTCTTCTTGTAGTGGGGGCCCAAGAGACCCGCGTAGGCGTAGATGTCGGGGATGAGAGTACCGGGGACGTGCGTGGCGTGGTGAAAGATATAAATCCAAACTTCAGGAGGAAGTAAAGGGAGACTGGGTTGGTTTCATGGTTAGGCAGTCAGTCCCACGCTCAACTCAACTATGTCCGCTCCCCCGACGGATCTTGAGCAAGTCGTAAAGGCCGAGATCAAGTAGGCATCGCTGACCATTTTAGAGTACTCGCTGAACGCCTTGACACTCTTAGGGAATGGCACTTCCGTATGTCTGTCGAAATGTGCTTTGAGAATCGTTGCTAATATAACTAGACGCTCATCGTACGTAGACATATACTTTCACCAGGCGCAACGGGGCTTTCGTAGCAGTTCCCCTCTTCCGTGTCAACACTGCTCCAATCGGTCCACACCCCGTCGGTGAGTCAGGCTTGTTTCCTTTCCCCACCCGAAGCCGACGACGTGCAGGTTCTTATGAGATATGGGTCCCTTCAACATCGTTTTCGTCTGTGTTCTCGTACCTCTGTCAACACAGAGGCAATCTCAGTTGAGAGTACACGGAGATGTATATCATCTTCTTATGCAACGGTGAAGCATTCTCGTTCATCCCCTCACATGTGAAGAAGTTGGTTTTCTGATCTCATTCGGTTGTCAGGCCTGTTGTCTCCACTCAATCGTCAATCGTCAAAATCGACCTTGAAGAAACTTGTCGACTGCCAATCCGCAACGCACGGTGCAGTCGTATGTTTGCCAACATTCACCCAACTCTTTGGACCTACCACTTTTTACTTAGACCAAAACAAACATGAACCTACCCCCCGATTCAGTTTGTGCTCCCCTTCTGGAAAAATCGCTAAATGTATTCAGCAGCGCCATCCGCCCCGGCATCCAGCCAAACTATTCGAATAATCAGTCCTTCGTTGGTCCTTGATGTTGATGACTTCCCGGTTTCACTTTTCGGTCTCAAGTGACCCTCTTCTGCCGATCAAAGCGTTGGGCTACAAAATCACCCTGGGAGATAAAGTCACGGAGGAAGATGATGGCTCACGGGGAGCGATACACATCATCATGTGCTTTCTGCCACAGACGTTCAGAATCTCTGGCCCCAGTTCTCGTTGAGGGGTGTCTGGTACATGAAACTGAGCCATCTGAGGTCTGTGCATATGTAGATGATAGGAACTAGCATCTAAGATTATACTAGTGGGAAGGGTTATGTAATACACACTTGACAACTCGGTTGAACCAGCATCGCTTCTTGTGCTTGTCTGCGCACGGACAACGTAAGTTTCTGTGAATCCCATATGATACATTGTCGACGCTGACGGTCCCGTCTGTTTGATAAGACTCCGGTTTCTGGTCCTTAAAGCACCCATTTACAATGTCTTCAGATTTCCTTGGGCCAACCGATGCACTAGCCCGCGTGGAAGAAGATATCCACCAGCAAACAGTATCCCTGTCCAACCTTCGTGCCAAAAGAAAGTTCCTTTTACCTGCTTTACCCATCTTTTCGATAAGACGCCTGTTTCTAACCCTGAAATCCCACCACGCATCTACCATGTCTTCAGATTCCAGTGCACCAACCGATCCTTTATCCCGCGTGGAAGAAGAAATCCGTCAGCAAATAGTATTCCTATCCAAGCTTCGTGCCAAAAGAAACTTCCTTTTACCTGTTCTCCGCCTTCCACCTGAAGTCATTGCAATCATATTTACCCATGGTGCACGCGACTATTATGAGAGCAAGTCTGGTAGCTGTATCACTCGCCAAACTCCTACTTGGGTCAACATCTCATACGTTTGCCATCATTGGCGCAATATCGCTCTTAATTGCCCAATTCTTTGGACTTACCACTTCCACCTATCGCTACGCTGGACAGAGGAGTTACTACTTAGATCAAAACAGGCGCCGTTGAAAATATCATGCATGTCCTCCAATCCTTGGTTTCCGGGAGATGACCGGTGGTCAGATTTTCTGGATAGGTTCCTGAAGCATTCAGAACGCATCCAAGAGGTCTGTTTGTACCTTCCACTGCAGCTTCTTCCAGCCAAGCTTTCCTTGAGTGCTCCCCATCTAGAGAAGCTAGAAATCGAAGTACGACCCCGGGACGATTATATGGAACCCTTGGTGATCACTGATGGGGACAAGCTTCCTCTCCGCATACTGAAACTCGTCAACTGTGTACTGCCGTGGTATTCGCTCAATCTAGGTGGATTGAAAACACTTTCTCTCCGCCGTGTTCATTCACCTTCCCCACTGAATATCATCAAGTTTCTAACCATCCTGAGCAGCATGCACGATCTCATTGTCTTACATCTCGAGGATGTTCTTCCTAGCGCCCGCGGTTTTCTCTCTAGTGGTGGCCTTGGCATCTCCTCGAAAGTCGATTTACCCCATCTCACTCGCCTGGCAATCGTAGCCCCGTTGTCAGCGGTCGTTGCATCGCTCTCTTGGTTCAACATCCCATTGAAAACACAACTCAGACTAGACCTGCGATTCGAACCTGGCTGCTCCGTTGATGATTATCGTCCGATCGTTTCATTTATTGCACAACGTTTCACCATATCTGAAGAACGGTTATCGCCCGACCTGATCCGTTCATTGATCATTAGCACTGGCGTATTGACGGCCAGTACCTTGGAGCGTGATTGCAAATCTCGTTTTGGGATGATATCCGAGGATTGGGATCATGAGATTCCCCTCCATATCACCCTTGAAACGAGTGCAATGGAGGACATGGAAGAACTGGAGTATCTCACAGAAAGCGATGAGCGTTGCATCATAAGCAACATCTGTTGCTCTCTACCCTCGACCAACGTTCAAACTCTCCATGTCATCGAGCCCGAGTACTCGTCTGCCATCTGGAAAGAGATATTGGGACATCTGGATGGATTACGGTACATGAAGTTGAGTTATGGCTGTATGCCGGACCTGTCTTTCCTCTCTCTCGCCGCTCATGAGCCCAAGGAGAATCTGAGCGGACAACTCTCACACGATCAAGGTCCAACTCGAGGTCACATGTTTGTACCGGCGCTGGAGGAGTTGGAGCTCTGTGGCATCAAGTTTATGGACGATCATATGCCCAGGGAGGGCAGCATGTCTAAAAAGTCACTCTTTGACGCCATCTCTACTCGCAAGGGACTTAGGGATCGACTGATCATGATTGATTGTGAAGCATAAATTGGGATGAATCACTTGTATTCCACAGCCGGATCGATCGAATTCAAGCTGCAGACGGTCGAACTAGCTAGCATTGGCATAGATAGGGATCACAGCCAGGTCAACTTGTTGCTTGATCATTTCATTTGTATGCAGGAAACTCTATGATTGGTATAACAAATTCCCATATCACAATATCTCCGCTCGTCGCTCGTCGATGCATCAGTGACATTACACAATCCATGCATCACTTGATGTAGCAGAATGTGCTTTCCGGACTGACCTCAATCACCTCACCACGACTCCACGATTACCATACAGTCCGCCAGCTTGGAACGAGACAGTGCTGAAGGTCTGTAAGTAGCTACACTGATGCAGCAAAAACCAATTGCACAACAAGATACACTATATATCGTTACACCCTATCACAAAGTCCGATGAATTATCAAAGTCCATTCGATACATTATTCCATATCATGTACAGTGCTTAACAAGAAACGAAATCTCGTCTACTGAATAGCAATCCGCTGGGGTTGCTGCTCAGGGGATGCCTTTGGGAACGTCACCGTCAAGATGCCGTTCTCCATCTTCGCATTCACATCCTCCGCCTACACTCGTAGTCAGCATCAACTTTCAACATCACCCACGCACAAATGGCTTACCTTGATCCCGAGAGGCAGCTGGAGCGCCCTCGAGAATTTCCCAAAGCGACGTTCGCGGACGGAGTACCCTTCTTCCTCATGAGAACTGGACGTGCCAGACTCTCCCGACACCGTCAAACGGTTGTTCTGCACGTCGATGGTGACATCCTCGGACTTGAGTCCGGGCAACTCAAACGTTGCCGTCACGACGTTTGAATCATTTGATTCGTGCAAATCAAGTCTGGAGTGAGAAAAGTGATGAGTACCAGAGGCAGGGAACAAAGTTAAATGTCAGGGAGACTTACTTGGGACGGAATGAATCAAGGGGGTGCGCCCTCTGGCGCGGAGAGAAGCGAACGCCAAACTCATCGCCAAATAGGCGACCAAATTCGACGAAAGGGTCGGAGTGGAACTGGATGAGAGAAGACATGATACAAGTGTGAGAGGATTGATATGAAGTTGTGTTCGTGTGGTAATTTGTAGAGGACTGGGGAGATGCCTGCCTCGCGCGGCGCACCTTATATATTGTTCATGGAATTAATATGAGAAGGTGGAAGTATTCACTGGTAAGATGTTGTCGATGCGGCACGTTTCGAGAAGATTCCCCAGTGTTCAGTTCCCGTTTTGGAAAAATGGTTATTGACTTTTATTTGGTAACTGACCAGAAAGGAGTTCACGAACACCGCCACAGACAACGTCTCATCGAGAAGGCGCGTGACCCGTACTGAATCTATTGAAGACAGTGCATTTTCCTTGCGTCTGGTTCATAGACTTTGCAGAGGACATGCCAACCGCGTGAAATGTCTGTCATAGATGCCCAAGCGCCCTTAGCCTGTCTAATCACACCAGAGACTGATTAGTCCAAGCACAACCACCAACATGAAGCAGCCAACCTGTCAACAATACACCCTCCAGATCTTCCACACGAAATGGATTTGCCTCCATAAACGGCTGTAACGCACGTGTGGCAAGCTTGGCATGGGATCTGAATAAACAGCGGATGTTGTGCTCGTTCAGGAGCTGTACCACTCGCAACGAGGGTACACTCGACCTGAGCTCTTCCAAAAACATGAAGAGCGTTTTGAAATCCTGTCTCGTTGATTGATGTCGAATGGTTCTCAGCCCTAAATAAGAGATAGGTGGAAAGACAAGATTGGGACGGACGAAGGAGGAGAAGTGCACAGAGGTGATGGTGAGACGACGCAAACCAGGACATGTCCGTGCGAGCAGCTCCATATCAGCTTCGGCGTTGATCGGCGAGGGTAGGCGCAACTGGACAGAGACGAGTTGGGAGCTATACAAGTGGAGCAGCTCTTGCCAATGACAGAAAGTTCGGTCGTTTTCGAGTGTGAGTTCTTGGAGCGCTATGGGCCCGGGGCGAAGGGCAGCGTTTGGGTCAAAGTTCAAAGTATCGGTGGCTATTTGGACCGGCACACAGCGCACATGGAGTGTCGTTAAGGTGGGTGGTATGCCGAGATGGCCTAGCTCTTTAGACCAAACTAACCAAGGACAGTTGAGAATGCGGAGTTGAGTACATTGGTGGATGAGATCCGTCATCTGATTGGCAGGAAGCGCCAGATCAGACGAGGACCAATCGAGGACACGTAACGTCGGTGCGATACTATAGAGTGCATATCGCATGACTTTCGGGAAGTCCACCGCGCTGAAGTTGTTCGCCATCGCGAACGAGATGATGGCAAGGTAAGGTAAGTAGTTGATTATTGCGGCAAGCCACCCAAACTCGGCGGACAAGTCCACGGAGTGGTCACGAATGGCAATGTCAAGTCGTTGGGTGTATTCAGCCAAGGGCCGGGTGCTAGCGATAGTGCGCTTGCCTGCTGCAGAATCTGCCAACGTCTTCGAGAGCGATGACAAGCAGCGTACTCGGCTGATGTAAACGGACTGGTAGAGATAGGGTATGGCGAGGTGGTACCATTGCTTGCAGACACGGACGAGGGTGCGTTTGGTGATGAGCGCCTCTCGAAGGCGAGGGTAAAAGATCCTATTATAGTCGGGGCCAACGAGGCTTGCGTAGGCGTAGATGTCGGGGATGAGAGTACCGGGGACGTGCGTGGCGTGGTGAAAGATACAACACCAAATTTCGGGAGGAAGTAAGGGTTGAACGCTACGTTTGAGATGAGTTGGTTTCATGGTTATGTTGGTAGTAGGACTTTTGATTAGTGACTACCCTTCAAGCTTCAGTACCCATTACCACGCTCAGCGATTTGTCCCTGCGCTAGACAGACTTATACTTACTTTCACCAGAACAATGCAGAGGAGCATCATGCTTCCGTGTCAACATTGGTTCAATCGGTCCACACCCCGTCGGTGAGTCAGGCGAACCCAGGCCCAAAGCCGACGGCGTGCAGATTTGTAGAGTGTGCATATATGCCGCTTTTCTGCGCTTACAGTTTTCAGATGGCCAGGCTCTTATGAGATACGGTCCCTTCAACATCATTTTCGTTATCTCTGTCAATACATGTAGTCTCAGGTGAGAGTACACGGAGACGTTTATCATTTTCTTATGCGATGATGAAGCGTTCTCGTTCATCGCTCATCCCCCGCACATGTGAAGATGTTGGTCTTTCTGCTACTTTCTGCAGAGAAGGAGGCAGGAGAATTGATGATCTCAATGCACCCATGGCTTTTTACTGAGTTGGAGCATGTGTCCAATGCAGCCTATTTACAAGATTTGTCTGCTACCGAAGCATGGACCAACACAGCCGAGGAATTCTACCACCCCGCGATACTTCTGGCAATGAAACAGCTCTTAAACTACTTGTTGGAAACATGGCTGCGCTACTACCATCACCTCGACACCTGGCTCCTCCAGTCCCTTTCATCATCGCTTGCAGTAAACACATTTTCAGCTTGTCTTCGCGACTGATCTCCTGCCAATGCAGTCGAGCTTCTTGGACTAGGTAGCACTGTTTTCTGGAGCCAGCTCTCTCCTCTTCTTTCTCCATCCGACGACATCATCGCCGATCGAGGCCCCAAGGCAAGGCGTTGGTGGAAGAGTACACCCGCCTGATCTCACTCGTTCGCAACGCCCTCAATTCACCAGGTCTAGACCAACACGATCGAGTCTGCTATCTCGAGTCGGTCTCACAAGAATATGTTCAACGACTGTCATCAGAACTCCGTGAGTTGATTAGGTTCGCAGAAAGGAGGGACAGAAGGAGTGTTTTTCTGTCATTCCTGCGGGAACTCTAGGACAGGGTGGTTTCCTATACTGCCGATGCCCTCCAGAAAACATGCCCGACAGCCGAGTTCTATATTTTGCCACTGTACGCAGCTGCTCCGTACAGGCGTGGACAGAGGAGTGTTTCGGATCTCTACATTTCGTCTTACACCACCACCCTGACAGCCTTCATTCGTGCCAGACGACTTTGTTTACCCGACTTTGCGCATGAGAAGAAATACTTCATCGCAATAGGTCAAGCTGCACGCAAGGGGGCAAGTGAACTTTTCTCTGTGGATACCGAACTGGATAACATTGATCAGCTCATCGAAGGTATCACAACGTTCACACCCATTGAAGGAGAAGACGCTCGTATTTTCACTGTCGCCAACGAGCTGGGAAAGAACGAATGGGTACACTTTTGACATGCCAGCGACTGATGGCCGGCGAGCACAACATAACGCAAGGTACATGGAAATTTCAACTTGGAAATGTCAGTCCCACAACCTTTCATTCTTGTAAGAAAGTAACTTGATGAAGATTGTACAGCAATTACACAACAGATTACATCATAGTATCGCTAGCCTAATCACCGTTCGATGAATACAAGTCCATTCAGTGCATGATACCGTATCATGCACAGTGCTTCGTGCGCTACTGAATAGCAATCCGCTGTGGTTGCTGCTCGAGGGATGCCTTTGGGAACGTCACCGTCAAAATGCCGTTCTCCATCTTCGCATTCACATCCTCCGCCTGCACTCGTAGTCAGCATCAACATTCAACATCACCCACGCACAAATGGCTTACCTTGATCCCGAGAGGCAGCTGGAGCGCCCTCGAGAATTTCCCAAAGCGACGCTCGCGGACGGAGTACCCTTCTTCCTCATGAGAACTGGACGTGCCAGACTCTCCCGACACCGTCAAACGGTTGTTCTGCACGTCAATAATGACATCCTCGGACTTGAGTCCGGGCAACTCAAACGTTGCCGTCACGACGTTTGAATCATTTGATTCGTGCAAATCAAGTCTGGAGTGAGAAAAGTGATGAGTACCAGAGGTAGAGAGTAAAGTCAAATGACGATCGAGAGACTTACCTGGGATGGAATGAATCGAGGGGGTGCGCCCTCTGGCGCGGAGAGAAGCGAACGCCAAACTCATCGCCAAATAGGCGACCGAATTCGACGAAAGGGTCGGAGTGGAACTGGATGAATGAAGACATGATGCAAGTGTGGGAGGATTGATATGAAGTTGTGTTCGTGTGGTAATTTGTAGAGGACTGGGGAGATACCTGCCTTGCGGGACGCACCTTTTATATTGTTCATGGAATTAATATGAGAAGGTGGAAGTATTCACTGGTAAGATGTTGTCGATGCGGCACTTTTCGAGAAGATTCCCCCGTATTCAGTTCCCGTTTTGGAAAATTGGTTATTGTCTTTTATTTGGTAACTGTCCGGAAAGGAGTTCACGAACACCGCCACACGCACCTACTGACCGACTACGTCTCACCGATTCCTCCAAAGAAATATGTATTCTTCTGCGTGTATGACAATCTGTATATCGCATGTACATGGGGATCCTACACATGGTTCTATATTTTCAGCCGGCTACACATGAAGAACAATTGTGACCACGTACTGAAACTACAAGTTAATGCAGCCTTTGTATTGCTGAATAGCCTTCTCCGGATTTTCCCAAAAGACAAAGTGGTTTCCTTCTGTCTGGTTCACAAACTTCACATCCCTTGCCTTTTCTGCACCCGGTCCGCAAAATGGCTCTGGGTCCTCCGCATGCTTTCCCAGCACCCACACGGGCCATACGAACATCCCCGGGCTAGTCCCACTGCTCATACACCGCACCCGTACATCGGGGAATATCTCAGCGCGGGTTTTGTCGAACAACGCACGCTTGATGACCGCCGCAAATGCAGTTGGGTGACAAAGATTGAGCTTTCCATCACAGCCAGAGAGCGCGAATGCACTCAGACTCGTGTATTTCTGGCGCTCCTCGTAGGAAAGTTCGCTTAGAGAACGTGTGATTTCGGAAGGTTCGTTGAATTCAAGGTCTTCGACGTTCTTTGATGTGACATCCTTGTGTATATAGTGAGCGGACGCCCAATAGAAAAAGGCATCGAGGCGCTTGCGATCATCGGGTTCAGCTTTCCATAGATTTTTGCCTTGTCTGGATGGGATGGGTATAGCGAGCACAGTTGGATTTGTATCTGAAGAGAAGTTTGATATGGACACGGTACCAGGTGAGTCAGAGCAAGGTTCTCACCGTGCGTTATTGTCGTGTGTAGATATTTATGAAGCGTCAATTTGGTGTCTTCTGGCAATTCATCGGCATACGCCAAGACTGAAAGCATATATTGCCCTCCAAGAGACCAGCCGATGAGGACGATGCCGCCAGTGTGACTGTCCCGATCTGCCAACGGGATGCCCTGCTCTGTCGCAAACGTAGCAAGAAATGTCCCGATTTCAGTTCCCTGAGTACGGCAATAGAGCCCCACTTCGTCGATCTTCTTTCCATGTCCTAGCCAATTCAACTCGTCCTCCCCGATGTCGCTAGAAGGGGGGTAGCCGCGTCTGTTAACACTGACGATACGGAGATTGTGTGCATGTGCAAGGGGAAGGAGTTTCTCGAAAACCGCTGCACCACAAGAACCAAGTCAGTGATGCTATGCCCGTCGTTCGTCAAAAGTGACCGGAGAAAACGAACCTCCATTGAAGCCAAGCCCATGGAGTATCACCCATGTTGTATAGTTGGTAGATTCCGGCGCCCCGCTGTCCAGGTAAGTGTAATCGTAACCAGACACTTTGATGGTCTTGTGTGCTGGAGGAGAGGACATCTCGCGGGATTGAGCTTTACAAAGTCAGAAGGGGGTTTGGAACAACTTTCGTTGTCATGGTCGCTGTTATACCCAGCTCTTGAGAAATCTTGAAGCCGCATCAGCTATCAGGGCAACTATCAAAGTTTCCACAAAGTCGCTTTGGTGCTGTACTCTGCACATTAAATTTTGATGGTGTAAGACCCCAAGCACCACTCGCCTTGCGAGATAGCGGCCGCAGGCCCAAGTACACATACAGCAAGAAAACTATGGCATCAATGCAGTATTGATGATAACGATCACGACTGTTATAATCGTTGAAGTATACTGCCTAATGTAAGTATATGGGCGTAAGTCTTGTCCGGTCGAGTCTTCCCACACCTGACTGAATTTCCCCTCATTTCTGCGCTCTATACGTACACTCTGGACTGCTCTCTGAAACATTGCAACTAATTGTAACTACCTGGACAGCACTTTATAGCCACATGCATCAAGAAAAAAAAATTATATGGGAAAAAAGCGACCAGCTAGGAACCAATGCATCTCCGGTCTTGCTAAGATGCCAGGCAGTTTAGAACAACATCCTTCCGAGCATGGCATCAGTACTGGTATGTTTGGTATCCTGCATGCGATGTCTACTAACGGTCTGCCGACAAACCAAGTCCAAGCACGCCATCAAAACCTATCTCACGACGAAGGCTGTAACTCTGGAAATCAGTTCCCACTTGCAATGATCGAGCATCACAAGCAAGCGATGCACAGAGTGATGATAAGAATCCGGGCGTCCCACCGTGAGTTCAGCGGGATCTCAGTACAATTTATAATCCCGTGACGCTACACTTGCACTGTCAATGTCGTGCGTCTCACACATCAGTTTTCGTTTCTCACTTCATGCCGTACGTTCGCCAATTGCAGCCTTCATTGTGACGTGTCGAACCTACCAGGCGAGCAATTCGCACTTTCACCACTCCCCTTCCTTTCACGGATTGCAATATTTTCTGATTGGACACACACACGTGTGTCTGCAAGTAGCGTCTACAACTTGGCGGATGCAGAATATTGGCCAATAGCCTTTTTCGGGTCCTCCCAAAAGATAAAGTGGTTTCCTTCCGCCTGTTTCGCAATCTTGACATCCCTAGCTATCTCCGCGTCAGGCCCATAAAACTCCTTTGGGTTCTCCAAGTACTTTCGCAACATGCTCGATGCCCATACCAACAACCCTGGGCTTGCCACATTGCCCATATATCGCACCCGCACATTTGGAAACGTCTTGGCGCGGGTTTTATCGAATAGCGCACGCTTGGTAAGTGCAGCGAACGC
>JBBPQJ010000111.1:0-13177 GCA_038092415.1 Xerocomus tenax
CGTACGTCCCTTCATCCGAGATATCGGATCAACGACGACAAGTGAGCTTACGTCGGAGTCGTTGCTAGCGCGGTCCATCGGCCCGGCATGTATAGGCGGCAAAGGTTTTTCACTTTGCGGAGGTGGCTGTGGGCTCGTGAATACGTCTGTGATGGGTGAGAGTGCGTCCCCGGGTAACGGCGGCACCGGGGGAATAAAACTATTGAAAAGCGAGGGTCGAGACGCTGATAGTGAGGCATCCGTGCGCTGTAATTGGACTATTAATATACAAGCGCACATGACACGTCCAACGACGTACAGAGCGATCGCGTGTCGTCGACTGTCCGAGCATTTTACCCAAGAACGCGCTCGTTTTGGCCTTGACAGTGTTTTTCGTAGACTGTGAAGGAAAATGTTGAGGGAACATGGTACGGCAGAACAAAAGACAAACTTTGTCGCAGTCGACCCTGGAGGTCGTTCTAGACCGCGGGCTAGCCATGACCCAATCTGATCCGCTTGGGCTGACGGGATCCTTGGGGGTCTTTACCAGCTTGCTGGACGGAGCCGTGATTGACAACTTGGGTGGCAAAGGCGACCGTGAGCTGGTCGCCGAACGCGGCCCGTTGATGTATGCTCTCGTGAACTAGAGGTCGGCAACGGTGGGAGCTCTGGCCGCTTCTCCTTTTCTTTTTGTGCAGCGGCGAGAGCGGGCGGCACGACGCCGCCTCTCTCTTTTGCCTTGCGCATGAGGGTAGCCAGGTCTGGGCTGCTGGAGGTGCCGGGAGATCGATAGATGGATCGTCGTTTTGTCTGCATATCAGGGTCTTCAGCGTCATAGAAGACTTCGTTGGAGGAGGAGGAAGAGTGAGGTTGGGCAGAGTAGGGGGAAGGGTTGGGGGAAGGAGTAGGGGGAACGATGATGGGCGTTGGTGGCTGCTGATTGCGAATGGTTCTTTGAGGTGATACGCGCCGGGTATCTACGGTACCGAGGGTGTTCACGTCCAGGCTTTCTCTGATGAGTACGGTCCCTCCCGTGCGCAGGGCCTGCTCAAAATCGTGTTCTGTTCGCGAGACCCGTCGGTTGATTGCGTTTACGTCCTTTGACGCTACGGGCTGGAGACCGGCCGTGTATGAAGGCACCGGAGTACGCGGTGAGGGTGTCGCATTTCTGAAAAACGACGCCAGATTGAAAGCCGGGAACTCGTACGGTCAGAGAGAAGGAGTCGTTCGTCAAGACCTTTGTTTGTAGTCCCAACCCTGAATAAAGTGCCCACGCAGAGTAATCCTACATCCTCGTACTCTACATCCAGAATAAAATTATGGGCAACATACAGCATGTCAGAAAGATCAGAGAAAAAAAAAGGTGAAAATAATCTATGGGGGTCAATATCTATATAGCAAGAAATAGATCCACCCCGAGTCCCCAAAACTAACGACGACGTACACGAGCTGCCATACAACAATGCTTCACGTTATGTCAGAGAGCGGGGTCGTTCCCTTTACGTGTTGTAGGCGAACTAGGCAGCCCAGTCGACGTCCGCCGCTGTCTCTTCACCGCCGTCATGCCAAGAGCCTGTGAGGCCCCGTTCAATCGATTCGTAGGTGCCCCACGCAGGCCAGAAAACCCGTTAGGTAGAGCGTTCGTGGTAGCGGAGCGAGGCCTGCTAGATGCGGCGATCTTGGGCAACCCTGCACCACCGCCCTTGCGAGAATTACTCCCATTCGGTGTACCAGATGCTCGATTTCTACAAATACGGATGAATACAAATACGATCGATGGCGGTCAAACGCACCTCTTCTTAATGACGTCGGTCTTGAGTGACAAAGGCCGTACGACACCATGCAGTTTCTGCACGACAGATAAGAATTCATTTGCAAACATACAAGAGCTCCACTCACATAGAAAAGACCACAAGCATTGCCTGCGAACGCTAGTCAATGACATTCGAATCAAGGATGGACATAACACGTACACAGGGGCTGGCCATCCGGATCACGTCTCCAAAGCGGCGTGTTCATCGTCTTGCAGTTTGTACATGACGTTGGGGGTTGATCGCCATCATCACTGCTGCCTTTGGCGGTAGCGCTGCTACTGCCTTCGGTTGTCAATTCAGGGGTGCTCGCTTCTGATCTGGAAACGGCGACAGTGGTATTAGCTGTAGACTTTCTTCGTTGCAACCCTTGGGCAACACGATTCGTTGATGACATTTTGCGATTGGATAGGCGAGGGTTGGAAGCGCTGTTGCCGCCATCAACGGATGGGGGGGATGAAGCATTAGATGTGACATGGGGCTCAGGTGAGGCCGTCGACGAGGGGAGGCCGTTTCCCCAGTCGCTTGTTGGACTCGCGTGATAGCTCTGCAGAACCATTTCTCTGTGTTCCACGGGCAGGATCTGGGTGGGATCAACGTGGGTATATGGCCCTTGGCCCAGATTTATCCCCGCGTCCAAGGGTGGGAACGGGAGCCCAAAGAATTGGTGATAATCGACGCCGTCTTCGGTGGCAAAGCTGGCAGCACCCATGTGTTGAACATAGCCTTCTGCCATTGCTGCGTTGGCGGCAACGGCACCAGTGGGGATGACCTCGTCGGCACTAGGGGGGGAACCGACTGAAGGAGTATATGTAGTTCCACTGAGTGAGTGCGGCGCGGAATCATGGAAATGCAAATCAGATGCTCTCGAGTTCTCGGTAGAATGCACCATTTGTGGGAACTCATGATGTGACATGGCACCTCCTGACGAAGCGAAGTCGAACATATTGCCCTCAAATGCCGGAAAGCTGAAGTTGAAAGTGGTGGATGGGAAAGAGCCACTGCCACCGTAGTGATCCGCCTCTGGCGGCTTGGTCGGACGTTGGTTACCTTGGACGATGGAGGGATCAGCACGGAGTATGCTCTCTGCATGCGGTGCATCCGCGCGCCGCTTCTGGCCTGCAAGGCTATCTGGAGACAATGGTTTGCCGTTCACTTGATGGCGACCACTTGGGCCGACGAAGATGCCTTCGCGCTCCACTGTGTGATCAAAGCTTGTTTTACGCACGTGTTTTGGGAAAGCACGAGGCTTTGATGACTGGTCGTCAAGGGGGGGCTTGGAAGGTCCATGGAGGCCGAAAGAAGGGAGCGATGACGAATGGAAGGCGGGAGTGTTGAGTGCGGACAATGAATGATCAAATTGATTAACGTCAACATTTTCATGATTAAATGTAGGAGCCTCGTGACCCGGCTTCCCTTCATAAATGGCAGATAGTGCGGAGCGCACTGGACCTGAAGAGGATGTTGCAGAAGGACGGGAGGAAGATAGGGTAGAAGTCCCCGGTATCCGTATGCTGGGAGGTGACGCAACTTCCACCGAGCGCCGCACTGATCGTTCAGGAGACTTGTTCGGTCGTTCCTGCACACAAGGGAACGGATACCGAGTGTCCGATTGAGTGTACATGGCAAACTGGTCACACGTGGGCGGGGGCCGTGAGCGGGAGCGACTTGCGGGTCGCCAATCCATGGAAATTCGAGATCTCGACCTGCTTATGGCACGCCAGTCCATTGGCTCGGTGCTAATGCGGATGGAGTATGAGAACCAAGAGGGACGGTGAAGGAGAGTACGTACTCGTCATCCTCTGTGCTGTCTTGGTTAGCACCGTCAAAGCCGACGACCTGGACCTTTGCCTTGCCCTTTGCAACGGGACGCCCTCTTTCTTCGAGGGCGGGGTGTGGGTCGAGATGAGCGAGGGATGGACTAGGTATGGTGTTTTCAGTCTTGACGCGTACACCGATGTGAGAGGGAGGGGGAGTTTCTTCCTGGTCCTTTTGCTTTTTGAGGCCGAGTGCCATCATGCGCCAGGTGATGTTTTCCATTCTCTGGGCGTGAGGGAGGTTGGCTTTGGTGCGCGCAAACATCTTCCAAACCTGGGTTGCTAGAGGATCTTGCTTGGCGAGTTTCTCGGGATCGGTGTCATCGGACGACAGGGGAATGGACTGGATATCGGGAGAGCCTGATGGCATTGGAGATCCAAAGGAACCCGGGTTTTGGTCGTTGATGGATGCAGCAAAGAGATCGTCGGAGAAGATGTCTGATAGGATGGCCGACTTTGAGTCGACGGTGGCGGAAGGGGAGACATGTAGGGGAGATGGGTCTGGAGGTACGATGCCGTTCTGCGGTATGGATAGATGTGAGAGTGGGGAATAGAGGGAAGAGGTTGGATGTGGTGAGGTGGGGGACATCCACAAAGAAGGGGGTATGCCGACATTTGAGCGTTCGATGTGGGTGTAGGGGATGGTATGTATTGAGAGGGCGTCAGAGGGATCCGTAGGAGGATCGGGTCTGTGGGAACGGTGCGAATTTGATAGGGGATGATCGAGATTCTGCAGCGAGACGGAGAGAGTCATGTGATCAAATCAAGTGCGCAGACGAGGACTCACGGGCAGCGCTATGCGGTGTGGCTTGTGATGATGGAGGGAATGATGGGCATCTTGAGGGGGGAGCTTTGGATGAGAAAGTTGTTCGGGGTAAGGTAATCTTGAGGTGTGGAGAGGCCATGCGGTGTGATCGTTGTTGTAGTCCGGTATGGGATCACGGGGGGGAAGAGTGCGGGAGTAGTCCTGGTGCAGGGACGAGGACGGGGGAGGGAAGACGCCGTTGGCAGCGAGGTTTGCGAAGACGGTTGGCGTTAAAGGACCTGAAAATAGATTATTCCAGTCATCGTTTGGTAGGGAATGCATCTGTTGAGTTGGATGAATACTAGGGGGGGATGAGGATAAAAGGACAAGCATACGACGGTGACCGTCTTGCGAACACTTGAGATGGGGTTAAAACGAAGGTGTTGGTGTTGCTCAGAGGCAAGGCACCCAAATGCATGGAACATTTATGGAATTACGACCCCCCTCATACAAATTCACATGTTCCACCAAGACTGTTCGGGGTCTCACTGTTTTACATCCTCATGCTGAGCAACCGATCTCTGTATCACGTGATCTTATGTCATAGTCCTCGGGAGCGACTCTGTGGAATAGTCCAGGGTCTACTAGGACCCTGGGAACTCATAACGATGATGATGATCAGGTCCACTCCACCGAGTGCGACATTGTCAGGTACTTACGACACTTCGTGAGACGTCTATTCATACCCTCTTCTTCCCTCTGCTCTTGCGCTTCTTCCCCCTCACTCCTTCCCCCTCTTCCACCTCTTGATCACTCCCATCAACGCCATCTGCCGAGAGCTGTGGCGTACTGTCCCCATTCTGTCCTTTTGGCAATACCTGAATACCTACTTTTGCTTCTTCCGTCACTGGCCATTTCCACACATCTTCCAGTTCACCTCGCACAGCAGCAGTGCCAACCAAAGAAAGCACACACGCTGGACTACACATTGCATCCATCAGATCAGATCAGAAAAAGGGGTCAAAGAGGGGTTGTTGTACGCTTACCTAAGGTATAGTAACGCTGGTTGAGCCTTGCCAAATGTGTGCATTACGGTCATCGTTGCGACGAGACCCACAACATATGCTGTTAATGTGACAAAGAAGTATACCTTGCTGAAAGACGTCCGCGTTTTCTCTCCACGCGCCAGGTCGTACCGCAATGCAAGGGCAATAAACATGCCCGGTATGACGACATCTCCAAGTCCAAGCATGGTGAACCCTCTTTCCGAGGTGAATGTCACAGACTTTGGCCAAAGAAGTTTGATGGGCACGTCAAGAGAGGTCGCCACTTTGACCATCTATATACAGAAAATAATGAGTCAGGGACGATCTGTCACATCTCCCACTTACCACATCAGTACCAAATACCCAAAAGACGTCATAAATGAACAGCCCCGACAGGAGGATGCATCCCGTTTGGAAAGAATCCAGTTTGAGGATCGACAACGCATTATGTGAGAATGAGAGCGCCAGCACATCCGTCCATAATACAGACTTGCGGGTTCCGGAAGAGATGCTGTAAATAATGGAGGGAACCATCCCCACTGGCAATAGCAACACCGTCGGCGTCCTAAAGGACAAAGCGACCACCTCTACAACAGGGCATCAGATCTCTCACGGCGCCCCACGCGCGCCCAACGCACCTAAGGGACCTCGCAGTAAAAACAGCCGGTGCCTGGTAAATGACCTCCATTTCTCCCTCCCGATCACGAATCTCGCAAATGACACGGCCGACTGCACGCCAGACAGGCTCACACGGGTCAGCAACACGAAACAGATGGGCCCATCACCGTACCTTCCATACACTCCCGACGCCGGCTATTGTAAAATACCAGCCGAGAAACCAATTGATCCATTCCTTGCCGAAGTACGTGACCACGGCGTACATCCCGAACAGGGTGGCCGAACCGACCTGAGAAAACCAAATGTAGGCAAGCCCTCCAGCAACCGCTCTCACATGCACTCACGATCGGAAACAGCCAAGCGTCGCCGGAGGATATCTGGTCTGGAACGTCCTCGTCATCCTCGTCCTCTGCATCCTGAAGCAGGCTCTGTTTTCGAGCGGTTTTGTCACGTGGGGTGGTCTAGAGTCGGGCTCGAACGGAGCGTTGTCAACGTGGTCATATGGGCGTACCGGAAGTGAGTCGAATGCACCACAGTAAATGGAGAGACTTGCGAGACCGACCAGTCCAACGTAGGATGAGATGAGGTCCCAGTCCGTGTCCGGCATGGAATGGTAGAAGGAAGGAGTGAACTGGTTACAGCGAATGGAGGTAAATTGGACCGGATACGGCAACTTGGCAACCGCAGGGTCTGCAAGTCCGACTTCAAACTCAGCCGACCCTATCACACGGCTCGGGCGCCTACTAGCAGCAACCTAGTCCAGCGCACACAAACTCAATTATTCCAGCTTCAAGAAGTGCGAATGATCATCTAACTAGGCGAGAAATATTCGCCAGACGTGACCATTGGTAAGTAAATTATATCTATGTGATGCACGATGCTGATGTGTCATGCGACGAAACCAATCAGTATCCTGCCGCAATTCCGTTTTTCCTCGAATCGCTCGCTGCTGCAAACTCAGCGTATAAGCAAGCCTCGCGGAGAGACATGTCATCGGAACGTACCATATATCTTGCCGTCCTTACTCACAACAGCTTGGACCACCCCAGCGACCCGATTGACATCCAATACTAGACCCAGAACGTCAGCGAAAAAGAAGCGAGCAAGACATCCCTCAGCGTACCCGTCACATTATGGCCCCGATCCCGAAGCCCATCCAGAATGGGCGCTGGCAGGACGTTGTCTGCGCTAACCTGCTCCGGATAGAGCTGGTCATGGACACGTCCGTACTCCACCGCTTCGCTGACATCCATACCCCAATCCATGTTCAACAACGTCTGGATTGTAGAAGAAATGATCTTGGATCCCCCTGCACCACCAATGACGGCATAAAGCGAGCCATTGGCATATTCTAGGATGATGGGTGTCATGGAAGATAGTGGCCGCTTTCCAGGCTCAGGGTAGTTGTCTGCGACAGCAATTCGTCATACTCTAAAAATGGACAACCAGAAGTTAAGGCACTGACATGGAGAGGACCGTAGTCCATAGTCATTCGAAGTCCCAGGTGTGGAGAAGTCGTCCATCTACATTCGAAAATGATCAGGAAGCGAGTCTCGAGTCATCTCATTAATTGCTACCTGCCTCGTCATTCAGGATGACACCCGTCTCCGCATCAAGTACTTGAGAACCGAACACTAAATTCACTGTGGTGGTCAATGCGACACCCATGCCGTTCTTGTCTATCACAGAGACATGACTCTGTCCATTCCAGGCTAAGCATCCATAATCCGTATGTTGCTGAGGACGTACGGTGCCATGATCAGTCTTGACGTCAAATTCGGGATTGTAATACTCCGGTGGATGGGTCCGATCCTTGATGACAACATCAAAAACCGCGGAAAGCTATTATGAACAAGACCCACATCAGTGAGGTTAACGACGATCAAATCAGCGAATTCTTTAGTTGGAATCTCCGCAACACGAGCCTTGGAGCCAGTGTAGTGGGAGGGGTCTCCTATTCTAGTTCTGGATCACGATCAATCGTGGGCATGGGCAATGTGTCTTTCCCAACCTACCGTGCTGCAAAGCCAACTGGTTAAAACCTTGAGTTACTAATGACCCTCACGGTAAACACATGTACTTACACTTCATCGCCTCCACAATTCTATGCACGTTTAATGACGTTCGACCTTCACCAATCAGATTAAACCGCTCAAGCAAATTCAAAATGTGAAGTACCACAGCTCCAGAAGTAGGAACATGTGAAGTATACACTTTCCTATCATGGTAGGTCCCTCTGAGGGCACGGTCGACCTTGACAGTATACTTCTCCAAGTCCGCATGCGTCAGGATACCACCTGTTTCACGAACTTTACGAATAATAGATTCTGCAATCGGTCCCTAAATAATGCTGGCGTTAAATTGGGTCGCCGTCATCCAAGATGAGTGAGATATAACACTAAACCTGGTAAAAGGAGCCAGGACCATCATTTGCAATTATATCGAGCGTGCGGGAGTAATTTGTACGTTGAATTGTGTCCCCTTGAAGAAGCAGCCTTCCCTCTGGAGCAAACACGGCGTTCCAGTCCTTGTTATGGAGCATGAGGTCCGCATACGTCTGTCATGCATCAGCAACCACAAGGACTTTCATGGTGACGACCTGCCTGTATCCTCCTGGCAAGCTCCACATCCACAGTCCACTCTGCAGACAGCTCTACGCTCGGCTGAACGAGTCTACTCCAGGGTAAATGACCCCAACGGCGGTGGGCTTCTTCAAAGCCACGAAGTTCACCCGGTACTCCGACGGCCAACCCCCCATATTTGGCAGCCGAAGAAGCGTTGACATACATTGTCTTGTTCGCTAGCTCTGGCGCCGTTTCCCGGTAATCAACCGTGAACACCTCGGATGATCCACCTGGCTCTTTGGGGGGTATTCGAACTATCATGACGCCTCCACCGCCGATGCCCGAGCTGCATTGAACGTTGAGCGAGCGAGTTTGTTGTGCGATGACGACTCACGAAAACATGTTGACGACGCCGGTACATAGTGAGGCGCTGATGGCTGCGTCGACGGCGTTCCCTCCATCCTTTAATACGTCGACCCCAATGTCCGAGCATCGCTTGTTCTCTGTTGCAACGGCGCCATGATCCGCTGTGATCAGATGAGCGGGGTTGCGATGAATCTCGGGGGAATGGTTGGAGGATAGATAGGATGACAGAGGTATGGTGCGAACGACGAGCAAGATCAAGAGGATGACCAAGAGGGTGTGCTTCCAAGAGCTGTGCGCTCTCACACGAGTGTGCACGCCGGGAAGCGTGTCGTCAGCAAGTTTGAACAATGGGAAGCGAATACGTTGGCCTGCATCCTCGAGAAAGTGAACCTTTTCGGATCTCATGGCGAGCAGACCTCGTCGTTCCATCGTCCAAGAGCACCTACGGAGGGAACGGGGAACCGAACATAAATGTAGAGCTGGGCAGTTCACGGTAAACCAACTAGACATACGGCTGATGCATCGGCAGGAACCTTGTTTACCGGGCAAATTTCTTGTCGCTTAGATAACAAGATAGATAACAAGATAACTTGTCTTCCGACCACAAGGATGCACCGCATAACTGGGACATCCTCGCTCGCAAGGTTGGACGACTCTGCGTCAAACATTTCGCGCTACACGAATACAAGGTTGGTCGTTCTTCGATATTCAACTTTGTCAGGCTTATCGTAGCCAGTGCAAATGCGTCACGTAGCCGAACAGGTCCCTTCTACGCCTTTAGTCGCGCTCCAGTGTGCTCAGTGCCTCTACAGACATTCAAGAATACCAGCCAGCGAAACGAAGAAGAGTAGATGGCTTAAATACGCGATTCGACCGCATGGTGAAGTCGGTCAACTCCACGCTTTCCTCCGGAAACAGTCACCCAGCTGCATCCCGAAAGAGGATACAATCCTCCAGCACTTCCTCTGTCAGTAGCCACGACGTTCCAAAGACCCCAGTAGACTCCTACAGCGATATTCACCCGGGGAAACTAGGCAAAGATTTTTCCGTACTGAAAATGAAAAGACCACGTTTACTTCCTCGGGGAGACTCTGATGGATATCCTAAGCCTGCGGTATGCATATATGCGCCTAGTTCTCCCCGATCTTCAGCATCCTTTCCTATTTCAACCTGTAGGCTCCACCCAAGGAACCGAGAAATCCGCTTCCAGATTGGCTTGCCGACACGTTTTCTTGCTTGGAACCAAGTCATCCCTTGCGGGGATTGCTTTCGCCTTCTCGCGTGAGCGCCGGGTCCAAACCTAATCCTCCCCCGGTAGAGGCTTCTGGTGTTTCGCATGAGGGAGAATTATTTGCTTTTTTACCCCCTGACCTCGACGAACAAGAGGCTCCCGATACAGCTTATCGCGTAAACAATGCATTGTGCGTCGAAAGCGTTTCGCCGCCGGTCACCCGTGCGGAGCCGACACTGTCTAATTTGCACCTCGGGGCTCCAGCCAGCGCCCTGCCATTTTCAACTCCGGGCTGTTTCGCCTCAGTTCGGCGGTCAAACGCTGACGGCATATTCGAAAAACCCTTGCTCTCACAGCAGGTGACTTCGCGTGCTATTAACACGAAGCATCCTCCAGCCTTACTTCCGTCGCATTTACGTCTGGATGATGCGATCGAACGCCCACAAATCATGGATTCATTTTCAAATCTCGCGCAATACGATGACCCCCCCTCGGACATTCATGAACACGACGTATATATGAATCACATTTCCCGAGTGCCTGGTGGTGCCGACGATAACCTCAACGTGTATGCAACTCCAGGACCCATTTTCGCTTGCTCCCCTCCAGTCTACTTTGATTCACCGACAGAAGATCCTTCGTTATCTGATCCTCTTCACCCTGAATCTTGCGCATTGGATCTCAACGCTATCGATTTCCAATGGCGCCCGTTTTTGCGATCGAATCTCCAAGAAAGGGCCTCGAGCAGACCGTCCGCATCGTCTTCGTCCTCGCTTGGATATGCGGTACCCAATCTGGCGGGCGATCAAAGCGGGTGGAATACATGTTTTCCTGTGGATCAAGCAGTGCATGGCGCCTCTAACGGGGAACTCCTAGCTTATCTCGACACTATGCACCCTAGCAACGCGAACACGAGTGGGTTGACGGCGAGAGCTATCACCAATCCTACTAGATCCTGCTCGTCTGCGTGTACACCCGAACCGGAATTTGTCCTATCTCCCCTACCAGAGTCCGCGATTGTTGCTGGTGTTCGACCCCGTGGTGGTATGTATACAAGCGAAACATTTACCTCGGTAAGTGAACCGGCGCTGAACGTTCCAACGAGGCACGTTTGTGACTTGTCCAATTAACAGCGCGGGGAGGAACTAGGTCCGGTTGGGTCAGACACGCACGGAATTCGGCCCTCGACGCCGCAAAGGCAGCTACCGATCTCCCCTCCGAGCGCACCACAAAAGGTGCGATCAAGTCAGTCGTACGTGGTGCCGCAGCCGCCTGTTCGCAATATGTCGTGTACATTGCCCTGGATGATCCCGCAGAAATTCTCGCAACGCGCCATCGCAGTCGAGAATGGTGTCAGCTCGCGCCTTTCGCACGATTCCACAAACATGGACAGCCACGACAGCATCGAGTCTTGGAGTGATACTAGTTGACGCTGTGATCGTTGTACGTTGCTTCAGTTGATTGTGCTGGGCGATGCTGCAGTTTCTGCGCGGTGGTATCGTACTTTTCCTTTTGCTGTGCCAAATTTTGCGACGAGAATGCGTATCCTGCCACAGGACCACAGGCAAGCTGTGAGGTCGATTGCCGCGGCTTGGTCAGAGGACTCGGACATCGTGTCAGAGCAGATATCCACATCCAGTGAACAGACTCCTCGTTGAACATAGAGGGGTGGCACGGTCACGAAAAATCAGGTTTTCCAATAAAGTACATTAGCGGTCCACTGGGGGTTTGCCTCATGGAGGCTACCAAAACATACTGTATCACCCCACCGAAAATCGAGAATAGATTCAGGAGTACGTCTTGGCGTCCTCCTGGCGGATGGACTGAGCGAGGGCATCGCTGATATGAATGCGACCGCCGAGGACCAAAGACGTCGACACGTAAGCGTCTGAACCACGACCTAGTCACATCAGCTTTTTGGTCCGTCTGTTGGGCTATGTTGATTGAATCAGATTTCAGCGTCAATTATATCGCCATGGAACTACTCGTCAATGCTCAACTTACCGTAATAATAGGGGTAGCATTTCGCGCGTTCGATGGTGGCTCGAATCACCTAATCGATTCTTGCCCAGCACGTTATATTCGTCATGCAGAGCGTTCAATGGAATTAATCGCCATACTTGTTGTCGAGCACCTGCGAAGAATGCAGACAAATGGGTCAAACCAAATCGCCTCGTAGTACGAAATCCGCGGACATTACTTAATGGTTTGTGCTTGGTAAACAACCTCACCTCAGCAGCCGACGTTTACGTCGTACTTACAATGTAAGGAAATCCTGCAGTACAAGCAACACTACCACATCCTAAGAAAGACGTACCGCGGGACAGACCGGCAGAACCAGGGGTGGGTGCCTCGATCAACATGTGTTTGGAGTAGGTGATGGCCAAACTTGCGCCCAAACGAAAACAGCACCAGCGCGGTTGCGAGGAAAGACCTCTCATCACTGGGTCAGCATATATGCGATGGGCCGTATCACTTCCATCCGTAGAAAGGGCCCATGATTTTTCGGTTCTCAGTTACGAAAGTTGGTTCCAGTTACTCCATCAGGAAGACTTGGAGGTTAGGGGGCAGAGAGGCAGAGTACGGGTTGATCCGTGCGGATGACGGTGCCGCGTCGCCCGTGTAGACCCGAGGGCGCAATGCGCTGATGAACGTGAAGAAGTAGCGTGAGAGTGCGAAGAGACGTCGGGGCGGACTTCGACTCTTCCTTGACTACATGAGAATTGATACCTAGCAATCAAGATTGATCGGGCCAGAGTCTCGGTAAAAGAAGATCCTAGCTGATGAAGGGAGACATCTAGTTACAGGAAGATAGGGCCACTTTCCTTGAGAAAACACTTACACATCGCTGCTATGGCATCTCAAGTTGCATAACTAGTACTCCTCTGCTATTTTCCAGGAATATTGAACAATTTGAGAGCGAATTGATCCAAAGCATCGCTGACATTTTCGCCTAGGGATCGAAGCGGTCTTAAATTTCGTCGAGAGACTCGAAGTGGC
>JBBPQJ010000112.1:0-13133 GCA_038092415.1 Xerocomus tenax
CCCTCATTCCAGGTAAAGAGTGTCAGCGTCCTAGGCAACTGCACCTCTACTGCGGTTACCAACTGTTGATGCAGATTGGCTAGCATTAGAATGATCTGGACTAGGTCCGCTAACCACCAATGTTCATTGCGCGAGACAGTAGGAGGCATGGTGATATCAAAAGACGAACTCCGCTTGTCTAAGTGGGGCTTATAACCTTTCGGAATACAAAGTACTCTGAACGGTGAAGGGACAGAGGGGAATAAGCCAAGTGGGAATACTCACTTGGTAGATGAACATTGTAAGGGTAGTCAAGGAGGTCTTGCTTAAGAGTAAGCAGGAAGAACAAACTGATGATACATATATAGTACATAATTGTTTGTATCTATTTGGTAAGACAAACATGTACAGTAGCTTTGTCCAATGGGAAAAGTAGCTCTATTTGAATAGCTAAAGTATCATATATCTACAGCCAATGGGATGTGATATGATTATCAGCCAATAGTACAATATGAGCAGTGCCTAGTCACAATGACTCATGTCAAGTCATATTAGTCATACAACCTTTATGGTTATGCTATGTAATGACTAATGAAATAGTATGACTTATATGTCATCAAAGCGTGATTGTCACTTGATGAGATAAGTGCAACAAGTCATCGTTAGTCACTATTTCCAACATTCCATGCCCTTGGAGACTACATTACAATGATCAAGATGTTTGGTACGACTGACTCTTTCACCACCCAAGTCGTGAGTTAGCAGCTGGACTCTGACACTCATTTGATGACTATCAAACAAGAAGGCTGTCAATGAACAGTTCGTGAAGCAGGAGCATTGTCACACTCTCCTGAGGTGACAATATGAACAAGATAAAACGAATGATGTAGACAACACTTCGCTAGTATTGTATCACTTGATGGTGAGACAAGCTCAAAAAGACAATGTCTTTAGTCTCTCGCGGTTTCTTGCTGATCACATTAACGACCCAGTCATCAAGGTGAGCGAGTTGGACTGTTCTGTATGTTCTGCATATGCTTACTGTCTCGTAGCCCAATTTCACCTCAGACCTAAAGGACCACTCGTTGTCAAGACTACTCCACCTTGACTTCGATGGCGACGAGCAGTTGTTTAC
Organism: Xerocomus tenax; assembly: GCA_038092415.1. Taxonomy (NCBI): domain Eukaryota; kingdom Fungi; phylum Basidiomycota; class Agaricomycetes; order Boletales; family Boletaceae; genus Xerocomus; species Xerocomus tenax. The sequence continues at coordinate 1,115 of JBBPQJ010000112.1, forward strand.
CTTGAAGCAGCATAAGGAATTGCGCTTTCTGAACCCTGACCAAATTGTGGAATTGAAAATCCTTCACATCAACTATACAAGTTATGATATTCGCAGGGCCCACGATTACCTACAGATGGACCATGGCTCTTTCCTCATGACCCTGTCTGGGGAAGACGATCTTGAGCCTCACCCTTTCTGGTATTGTCAGTTGCTGAAGGTATTCTATGTCTAAATTTACTTCTGTCCTGGTAGAGTTGGTAGTTCAAAAGTGATGGCGGAGGTCCTCTGGTTCCATTGGCTGGGGATTGATCCAGACTGCAAATGGAACCACAAAAAGTGCACTCTTCCGAAGATCGGATTTGTACCCAAGGATGGAGATAGCCCTGCTTTTGGATTTTTGGACCCCTCTCTAGTGATCTGTGGGTGCCACCTCATTCTAGCTTTCATAGATGGTTGTACCAATCAACTCTTGCAGGCTGGCACCTCAGTGGTCAGACAACCTGGTGAGACTGATGATTGGTCGAAATACTATGTAAATATGTGAGTTTTTTTATTTACTTGTTGTATTAATGCTATGTATGCTAAGGGTGACATGACCAGTTTTGCCAACTGAGACATGTTTGCACAATTTGTGCACTCAGGAAGACATGCACATGAGTTAGTTGACGACCAGTTACCTGCAGATGACAACAACAATGACAAGTTCAAGGATCCTTCTCTGGGTCATGTGCCTCAAAATGACTAGGATGTTGAGAAAGAGGGGGACGAGAGGAACGAAGACAGTCTCAGCAGTATGAGTGATGGCTCTGTGGACAGTGATTTTGAAGCTTCCTTCTAGTACGAAATACTTGGACTAGTCTACTTTACATGGCATGCATGTTCCAGAACCCAACTTTCTCTTGTCTCAAACTACATCACTTTTGAATTACTATACAGGTTCAGCCAGACAAAGTGTCCCAAATGGCCTACAGACAACCCGAACCCACCACGCACTGTGAACCCCAACACATATGCACACTCCATTTGTCATCTCCTCGCACTTTACTCCACTGACATTGTCCAAGAGTTCACCAACCAATGCCGAGATTCCAACTCCCCAGCCCTCACTCTGAAAAAATAGTACACCCATTCGACTTGTTCATCATACACATCACCTCTCCCAGTCTATTCCGCACGCTCTTCCCAACCGCTTAGCCTTAACACAAAAGCTAAGTACTGGAACTCTATTCAATCTGTTCACTGCACCCACAACACCCCTCCCAGCCCATTCATGTCTGGTGACCCAGCTATTCATTGCACCAGTAGTAAAATGTGACCTCACCATTGTTGACAGGTCACTCTTCTCTGTGAGGATGACAATCTGGGGAAGGCATTCCATGTTAACGATTGTCCCATTGTTGCATTCAAAGGGTCAAAGTTGGGGATTTTGGAGGTATGTCAGTAGCTGTATTCTGAATGTCTGCTGGGTTACTAGCTTAGGATGGAGTCTTTCTCTGCTATCCTCAAAGTTATATGGCGATTTCACCTGACATTGAGGAGGCATTTGCTCCGTGGCTGGTACAACGGCATGGGTTCCAAGAAGCCATTCCAATCCCATTCATGTGCCCACATCCTTTCCATGCTTTTTGCTTATGGATTGGACTGGGTACTGCCACGCAATATGTGTAGTAGTGTACCGCTTTTCTTGCTTTTTTCAGGTCACCCTTGCTGAGTTGAAAAGCAATGTAAAAGAGAGAAAAAACTATGAAAAAGCTATGAAAACCAACAACATGTCAATTTACTGCCCCCGCCCCACCATGTTACAATTCCTTATATGACCTTGCATTGGTTTGCATTATGGTGTGATGTTGAGCGCATGTGCAATTTCACACAGGGAAATTTTATAGGTAGTGGAACTGTCCGACACTGACTTTCCAGATGGTGACCTACCAAAGGTACAAAAGGTTGACCTAACTGATAAACCTTGGTCATATTGTTATCACCGACAGTCTGATACTCATTGTCCAGAAGACCTACCATTACAATGTACTTATAATCACTTAGTAGACTTATCTTATATTGGTTTTATTATACAAATTTGATTTTTTGCTGGCCAGTTTGTATGTTACATGCTAATAGTATCAATAATCCTCTACCTGACATTAATTGCTCATCATTTGGAGAACATGTTATAATCTCTTAAATTGCCACCCACTGGTTTGTATTGTTGTGTGAGGATGATTCCATTTGCAATATTACGTAGGGGCAAATCATGCTAAGGTGGTGGTCCTGATGTGTATTTCAGAAACTCTATTTTGTGAGAGTTTCACATAGCATTTTGGTATATATGGAATGAGTCACCAATTTGATCATACAAGAACAGTTGTACCATACAATACCAACACCAATGCTAGTCCTGTCAGCTGTTGTGGTATGTACTGATCTACTTTTGTAAAAGTATAAACTAACTCTTCCATGTCCTTAGATGCTGTGTGCTATACACAGGGTAGCAAGCGGATAGGAGTCTCACACCTCCTCTACCCCCATCAAATTCAAAGGTGCTAGATACATGGCCCATATTACAACACATTTCTCAAAGGCATCAGCCAAATCTGGCTTAACCCATTGGAACTGGGTGATGAGTTTAGAAGCCAGTTGAAGGCCATGCATGATGAAGGAATATAAGTACAAATTTCATGTTATCTTTTTCTTCCGCTGATATTTTTACTAGCAAGTTACTAAATGCCAAGTGTGTTGGGCCTGGTTCCCCATGCAAAGTTGCTGCTGTATATATTCCAGAGTGCATTCAAGTGACAGCACACTAGTCCGATGTGATGGCGGATACAGGTAGTTCATCCTCAATCATTTGCTGGCCATTCCACACAGTCTAGCTTGAGGGTAGCCCTTGCTAGCACTTCGTTAGCATTCTATGGGCTGCTACTGTCTCTGTCCACTGACATATTTAGTGATCACTTGTTGTTTGCTAGCTTCTCCACCAGTACTGGACCCAATCCCCAAAGAGATCATGCGACAACATTTTCATATAGCTACTTTGATGAGGCCTAGGTCTAGTAGCTATTACTATGTTTCCTGCTGCTGTATCTACAACAGTCTTCTCAGCTAGCTACTTCACTGAAGAGAATGAAAAGGTCCACCAACTTAAAGTGGTTGCACTGATGTTAACTTCCTCAAGCAGCATTCCAGAAGAGGTAATCATCACGGCAGTCAACCAACGAAAGAGAAAGGGGATGAAGAGATTTAATGAGGGTGTAGGTTATACACATGTATTGGTTGTGCTAAGTGACTGTGAGCATTGCCACAATACATTTGTGACTACCATGGCAGCTGGAGTGGGTTTCATCATTGGTGGCTCTAAATGACTCAACTAGATTGGCCTATGGGTTATTTCATAGCTATTTGGTATTTCACTGCTAATTGGTGTTTCACTGCTATCCAGCAGGGCTCGTTGGCAGGCTCCTACCAGGAATTTAGTGAATATGTCATGACGATGAGAGATGCCAGATACATTAAATAATTAGAGAGTGAGATCAGCTAATTGTTCTCTTCTACCTGTCTCTCTCTACAACTCACTTGTCCTTGTTCAGATGAGTCAAAGCCTATCTCCAAGGTATTCAATGAGACTATAGGTTACATATTCTTAAGGCACCAAAGGCTATTGATTTTATGATGTCTTGGATCAAAAGATAGTTGTTGCAGACAGTGTAATTTTCAATGAATTCTCAATCTCTAAATGTTCTAAGGAGTACAATGGACCTGACCTTGTACAAATCCCAGAAGATAACAATGACAACCTGGATTTCCAAGACCAAGAAGATTTTAGTCAAAGAGAAGCCCAAGAACCTATTAAAGGATGTTTTACCACCCACCTATAGATATCCCAATAAAAATCCACATCTGGGACAGCAACCAGAGAGTTCATTCTCACCTTCACCATCACCACCTCTTCCTGATCCTGCTACATCCACTCGAGCTGGTAGATTACCACATCCTACACCACCTGCAGTACCTCCAAGATGATCACAAAGGGTACAGACACAAAGAATTGTACAGGACAATCTATATAGAAACTTACCACCAGTACAAATCGAAAGAGATTTGCTGAGAATAGGAGATGATCAGAATATTGGAGCACTTGAAGAAGAAGTACATAATATGAGTGCTCATTTTATAAAAGCCCTAATGTCCATTACTACACCAGTATACAATATACAAAGACAATACAAAGACATCTTTAAACTGCCCAAGGATCAATAATCACAATGGTTAAAGACTTGTCAAGAGGAGATGCAATCTATGAAAGATTGTAAAGTTTGAGATCTCACAGATCTTCCACCAGGATGTCAACCCATTACAGGGAGATGGGTATTTTTCAAGAAAAGTGACGGATAAACTAAGGCATATTTTATCACTAAGAGATTCACTCAAATCTTTGGAATAGATTTTGAGGAAAAGTTTTCTCCGGTTGCAAGATTTGAAACAGTTCGACTGTTACTTGCACTAGCTACTCTTGAAGATTGGGAACTAGTAGTCTTGGATGATCTTGACAAAGAGATCTATTTGACACAACCAAAAGGTTTTATACAAAAAGAAAAAGAGACTAATGATTGTAGATTGAGGAAAGACCTTTATGGATTAAAACAGGCTGCTCCACAATGGAACAAAGCTTTACACAAATTCCTTTTACAGATGAGATTCCAAAGGATTCACTCTAAGCAACTCATCTAGATCAAGTCTTTATTCAAAGAAATAAGATGCGACAATTTCACTTATATGTATGTAGATAATCAAGGAGCCGACTTCCTATCCTCCAATCCTACTCAAGGACATACAAAACGCATAGAAATTCCTTATTATTTTATTAGAGAATGTATCCAAGAAGGTTTGATCAAAACTTTCTATATCATGACAAGAGAACAAGAAGCAGATATATTCACCAAGAATCTTGATAAAACATTAGGTAAACTCCTAGTGGAGTTAAGCTAATGATCAGTCAACAATCAATCAGACTAATCTGATTAGTCAATCACATTAGTGATTGACAGTTATGTGATTGTCTGTCATATGGATGACACAGCAGGTCACTGATATAATCTAATCTTGATCTGTGACTGTGTATTCCACAGTCAACTGTGCAATTTACTGTGGATGACTATGCTAACTGTGCATAACTGTACATAACTATGGATAACTGTGTGATGCTATACATTCAGCATGAACTCTAACAATTTAAAGTTCAAACTCCTCTTTATCTTATCATATAAATATATCATATATGTCATGATTAGATTAAGCAGTTCAGATAATCTCTTCTATCTTATCTAATCTACTAATCAAGCCTATGAACTCAAGTACTCTTTACCAAGTCATCATTCTTATCACTATACTGCACACCAAGCGTAAGTTACTATACTTCTATTAAATCACACACACAATAGATTCAGCAAACCAAGAACATCATTGGGATATCCCCATATCCTAGGAATATGTGACACATACTATATAATCTCTGTTAGGAGTGATAAGGAACAATAACATTCCTCTTTGAATTATCAAGCCTTCTTATCACCCTCTATCTCTCTCATTGTCTTATCAAACAGAGACAAACATCACCATCTCTTATAATGTTCATATTCATCATTTCTCTATCCTACATTCTCAAACTCTACTCCATCATATCCACTACTACCATCACCTTCAAAACAATATGTCTCATTACTATTCCACTCCTTGTTATCTATGCCACCATCACATTGGGAATTACTAGCCTCTGACTGATGGTCTTTATCGTCTTCTATTGCCTCTCACACCTGAGAGTAAGTACTCACTTCCAAATTTATTAACAAGGGAAGCCTATGGCTGTCCTTGAGGTAGACTACTAGGGTGGTAGAGCTAAACTGAAGCACCTCAGGATAGGACAAATCAGATGGAGAGTGGAGTAATCCTACCACCTGGGGAAATTCCTCTTCCAGAGATCCCTCAAGAGGTGATGATGTGGAGTGAAGATATACTGGTTAGAGTCATCCACTTCGAGAATGGAGGATTTATGTAAGGTAACAACTGGCATGAGTACCTCCAGGAGGTGCATAGATGGGGAATGGTATCCTATAGAGGAAGTAATGGAGATATAGAGGTCTCAAGCTAGAGAGGATTGGTCCTTACCCAAGGCAGATTTAGGGGAAAGGTAGATATTACAGATATAGAATATGAAAATGAAGGTAAGTAACTGATAGAGTAATTCTCCATCAAGAATTGTACTTATTGATTTTGTACAATAATGTAAATCAGTCAGCTGAGAATGTATATACATACCAATGTACAAAGAGGGGCCAAGAATATATATGTACCAATGTACAAAAGTAGGCCAAGGATATATCTAGGAATGTTTAGAGGTGGGCCGAGAATATACATATCTACCTATATGAATAGATGGACAAATGATAGGGCTACTAAGATTGACCAGTAGACCAAAGAACCTATATCATTCATGGTCAGGAATACTTCAGAGCATTGGGAGATGTGTCAGAGAACATCACTATATTGTGGTATATATCTGTAAATGAATACTACATGATGCTGAGCTTTCCAAATTCTGTGTGACATTCACTGACAATCCAAAGCATATATTAATGTTCTAATAGATGTGAAATCAATGAATCAGCCCCAAAGGGATCATTGCATTGGTATACATGTCCCAAATATGTTCTTGGCAATGTATCAAAGTAATAATACATGTTACAGAGTGTTATGAATAGCTTGATACATATAGTGACCATATAGATCGTATACCTATGCTCCAATACATTTCACACCAATATATTACCTTAATCTCCCTGGAGCATCAGTATAAATGTATCAAATGTTCTCAGACATGTACCATTACTTCATGGTGTTTGACACCAAAGGATCAGACATAAATGCCTTGGAACATTGGTAGAATTGTACTAGATGGTCTGATATATGTTATAGATACCCTTCAATCCTATGTTGTATGTACCAACCATTTCTTGCATTTGCTAACTCTCCAATCCATGTAGCACTGATTCATTGGCACCAAATGTCTCAGAGAATTGGTAAAAATACAACATATGTGGTGGGACATAGGCTAATTGTCGGATACCGTGAAAGAGTATTTCTAATCCTCTACTATATGTATATATTATCCACCTGGTATATTTACCAATGCTTAAAAGCATTTAGCACTGGGTCCTCAGCTCTATGTACCTCGGAGTATCTTTGATAACATATGTGGACTGAGACAACAGAGATTGGAGAGAATGGGTGGGTTCTGAATATGTATCCCATGCTATATGAGTGGACTCTGGGGATGGAAACTACCTTGAATGGACTCAACTGAGGATCTACCTACCAAACGATAGGAATGGGCATACAAGATGTGCACCAAGCATGATGGGTAAGTCAGAATATATTTACCAAGACCAATAGATGGCCTATAAGATTGCTACCAACATAACCTTGTATGCCAAGGAAATGAATATTGTTATTAAACCATATTGTGACTATTGACTGTGCCCATCTCAAGAGTAGTGAAAAGAAAGTATATGCCAATTTTATAATATCACATGAATGTCAAGAAATTGGTAGGAAATATGATTTGGCATGTCAACTAAATACATACTGATATATAGGCTGAGCACATCATATTGATTAAGATATTTTCATAACAAAGCATGTTAGAGGCTAAGGTTAGTCGGCAAGAAATTTGGATGGTGAGAATGAGATATTTAATCCCATGAAAAATTTTCTTCAGTAGACTAGAACAGTATTCAAAGTAGATAACATATATGAGATATAACTTAATATTGTATTGTATATCACTAAAGGAGATCATGTACTACTGATGAGTAGATTGAAAGAATGCACTGAATGCTAAGATCTCTTTATGGGGCAGGAGGACATTAGATTACTACCAGTACTCTAAATGATGCTACCTACTGTGCTTTACAAGAACATGACCCTAAGAAATGAATGCATCAGCAAGATAAAATATAAAGCGGTTACACAAACCCTGGTATGATGAGTGACCCTAATTATTGGAAGCATAGGCCTATTGAGGCTACTCCTCCATGCATAGTAGGTAATGGTAGCATTCTCCAAACATTGAAGCTATGCTAATGAGCAGAATGCAAGGATGCTAAACTGTGAGGTGTATTGGCGTGCCACATCAAGCTCATGCTGCAAAAAGTAAGCAGCTGAGCACTAATAATAACAAACTAACATACCTCATCAGCTACAAAGGCACAAGACACCGTTCTCAAGTCTTCCTGTGAGCGTTAGGATGAGGATGATAGCAGAAAGTGTTAAAGAAAACCTCAACAGTGAGGTCAAGTTGGTAGATAGCATGTGTGACATCAGGCTCTATTTGATTGTTGTGTGACATAGCAATAATAAGGTAGAGTATAGAGGCAAAGAGGGTGGCAGGATAACATTGCAAATTTGCTGATGATACTGTCAGCTAATAGAATTTAAATGTCAGCAATACTCAACATTCCCACAGTTTACAATAACCAAATGTAACATTTTAACAGCCTTTGTGGCGCGTGAATTCTATGTTACTTGTATCCATTTCATTCAAAATCAAATATGTAGCACATTATTCCTCTAGATAAAATGCCAATGTAAACATTGACCAAGGCAAATTTGTGCACAACACCTACAGTATGATGTGGTGATAAATGAATTACAATGATTTTAACAAATTAAGTGCCATGTTACCTACTACACCACCAGTCACTATTTCATATATGACCAGTAGAACCATAATAATACTAGAGCACCAAACAAGGTATTGGCTCATCACTGTCGAATGGTGGCATCACCAACTATATGCATCCTTCACAAGATGTAATAATGAACAAACTCCAAAATATTCTTGAGCACTCAATGGTTGACTATATCTAATATTGCCATGTAATATACCACCCAAGTGACTGTCAGAGGAGGAGAGCCATGCATATATATAATATGTTAAGTACACCACTCCATGGTATCAAAATTTGGCACCATTATAGATCATACCATGAGGCATTCTGGCATGCTCAGCATAAATCACCTGAAGGACATCTCAGACTCTGCTATGTATGGTGGACTTCATGAGCTATAGGAAGCATTTAGAGACCAGTCAGACTTCAAAATAGAAGACATTTTCTAACACTATTCAACCTCAATGTACAGCTTGTATATATAAATGAGTAGCAAGAAAATAATTATCAGTGAAATTTTTCAGTATTGGCAATTAACCTACTGCAGTGATTGATAATAAGTGACTACAATTACTATAATGCACAATGCACCATCCACAAGTGGTCAAGAAAGACAAGTGTCCTACATAAAGAAATATAACATAGAACTGGTGATTCAGAAAGGAATACCTCAGTATAATACATTTATATGATGAATTGGAGCTCATATCCACTCATAATCAGAGTTGGTGGTATTATCCCAATAAGGAAGAGTGCTGTGAGGGTAGTAGTTGGAGCTGCCAAATTTTCAGATGTATGTGTATACTGAGTAACACTCATCCTCCTCAACTCTAGACACTGAATAAGAATAAAAAGCACATAGCACACCTTGACTTCCTCTCACAATCAAATATACACCCCCCAACCCCCCGTGTCAAAGGTGAAGCAAAGTCCTCAATACAATCAAGGGTAAGAGAGAGAGAGTTGATATTGCCTAAATCATGCAGTCAATAATAACATTGGGATTTAGGTAGAAGACACCAATATTTAAATTAGATTTGCTGACTCTTTCAGCAAAATTGTATAGTATGTCATGAATGATATATTGTATTGTAAGGTGCTGTACAAACTGCCAACTCAGTTCAACATTCATCAGGCAACAGCATCATTGGCTTGCATCTATCTTTCAACACCTATCACTCAATCTCATCTTAAACTCACAACTGCAATGTCTGGCTCACAGCAAATGACTGCAGATATAGACCAAGTTCATTCTACCATCTGCCATCTCAAAACTATGCAAGAGGTAATCTTATCGACCCTGTACAATTACCTGCTCTCTACTGCCAACAGAGATACTTAGGATCAATGGATCCATGCTTGGTTTATTGCAAAGGTATTATTGTTCATCGGTTTTCATGACATTTGGGTTCCTAATGAGAAGTTGAGTATCAAATGGTTCAGAGATAAACTAAGTGTTTCCACATTTCCATCAGCAATCCGCCCAGTATCCTTTGGGAATTGGAGCATGCCATGTGACTATACTGTCTTTTCATCCATCAGTTGAGTCACCAGACAGATGATGATTTCAATGACTGGTCTATCTAAGGTATACATCAATGGCTTTATCCTTGTGAAAGTGATACATTTATTTCATAGGGGTAGAAAACTCGCTATATGTAATCATAAATATTCTGAGAATCATTGTGTAATCTAAATCATAGAGTGTCTTCCTATATCAAAAAAAGATCATGAATATTTGGGCATTCATTAATTGTTATCAGTGGGAAAATTGTAATAATGTATGATGTTATTTCACAATGATTGATCTAAGTACAGTAGATTCAGTTGGCAAACAAGTTGTCCACCTTAATAATGTGGTACCAATTGATCCTTAGTCCATGTAAAGGAGGTATTCAGACATGAAGCCAGCAAAGTTGAGTTGCAATAGTGTAACTCTGATGATATTCATGACACATAGTACATAGTATATATAATAAACCTCCTTTCCCTGTCCTACTAGACCTGTATTTTGTGCTATATTCCAGTCACTTTGCTCCCATTGCTTCCCTCATGTGTCAGCATGTATCCACTTCCAGCCAAACTATCCCTTCTCAGTTGCTTGACAGAGGAGACAAGGTCTACCCTCTTTCAGATGGATTTGCCACCTCAGTAGTTGAAGAAGCCATTAGAGTGATCAAAAGGTTCAGAAAGGGGAAAGTTTCGAAGGCAAGAGCAATTCTTGAAATCCAGACAACCCTCTCTTCTAGAGAGATTGAACCCACCAATAATGAGCTCATCACTGTCCTCTCCTCCTACATCACCATCCTTGATGACATCCAGGAGTCTGTGGAAAGAATCATCCCAGAACAGGTCAAGTTCAAAAGCCCCTAAAGAAGTTTCAAGAGTCCCTAATGATAGGGGCTCTTCAGCCACACCCTCATCCTCGCCTTCTGACTTGGACAAGGAAGGCTCAGCACCAGCTATTAAGTTCATCAGTGCCCTATCTATGTTATGATGCTATCTTTTTCACCTCTATGCTTTGCCTTTATCTTATCTTAACAGATAAGGTTATAGCCAGATTAGATCGTAAGTGCTAACCTTGGTCCAGAACATCCTAGACCCTTCTCCTAATGACATCATTGATGATGTCATACCTCACATCATCCATATGTTTTCCTCACTAATCACACATGTTCACCTCATGTCACTGTGCAACACCCCCTTTCCTCATGTTTCTCATTTCTGTGCTGTGTGCCTCATGCATTCCTTACACATCACATGCATACATCTCATGCATGCAACCCTATGGCAATGCCCTAGGTCCTGTGAGTTTAGGGTATGGACTATTATAGAACATATTGATAGATTCGGTACAAATATGTACATACAATAGTATTAGTATATAAGCCAAGGGCCCAGCTGAACACATCCTCCAGTCTGGTTCTCTTTAGAGTTCTTCCTCTAGACTAGTCCACTTCCTAAGTCCAAGCTTTCTAATGCAACCTGATAAAGATCCAAGTGGTCTAGGGTTGTTTCAATCTATCTCTAGGAACACCAACTCCCTGGAACAGCATTCAGTTAACTTAAAGTCAGAGGAGGCTGAAGAGGGGTCTAGAAAGCGTCACAAGAGTATCAATGAGAAGCTTTTCCCCTGGAAAATGACCTTAGCAGTCCTTTGAACCACTCTCAAGCCAGAAGTGCAAAAGTCTCTTACCTCCTTGGGATGTCCAGACTTCTCACCTGACCAGTGACTCAACATTGCCAAGGGATATGCAGTTGCAATAGACCTCTCTTCCTAGAAGGAGAGAGCTTTGTCACAATTGGAATAGAGGCAC
>JBBPQJ010000113.1:0-13116 GCA_038092415.1 Xerocomus tenax
CACTTCTCCGGGATTTTTTGCTTGTTCTTCTCATCTCTACACTTTCATTTTTTAAAATGTAAGGCGGCCGTTGTATTGCGTTGGAGGAGGATGACTCCGATGGACAGAGCGGTCATGATGACGAGAAAGAATGCGAGGACGACCATGGCGGGTAAGGAAACATGATGAGCGAGCAGTCTGGGCGATGACATGGGTGTCGGTGCTGCGACGACTGTGCTTTGAGTTGGTGCCATAGCGGGGGGTCGAGGGAGCTGTCCGCATCATTGGCTGCGGTTGTGCGAGGAGGCTGACTTACCTTGAGTCAAGAAACACTAGTTGGCGATCTACCCGATTATGGCAGGTGTAGTAATTGGTAAAGGAAGCGTCACTGGCTGTGCTTCTGCACGATTTTGGGGTGCCACGACATGAAATACCTGATACTTTGACGGTTGTCAACTGCACATTTACGTCTAGAACGGGCCTACCCTAAACGCTGCTAGGGTGACTGCGCAGAGCAAGCGCAGCCACGGCCAATACCGAGATATTTGTTTTTTCTTGTTTTGGATGTCACTGCCGCAGACTGGGTTTGAAAGCTGAAATATTATACTCCGACTGATCAGCCTCATCTTCCATCTTTCATCCACTCTGCTCATCCTACCTCACCACTATCTACAATGGAAGAAGAAGTTGCTGCCCTCGTAAGTACGCGCCTATCAACGACGACAGCGCCCTGATACATCCACCCATCAGGTCATCGACAATGGCTCCGGCATGTGCAAGGCTGGCTGTACGTGATTTTCCAATATTTTGCAAGACGCCCGCTGACCTCCCCCTCTAGTCGCTGGTACTTGTGCAATCTTCATCCTACTTTATTTGAGTCTCACTCTCCTTGGCAGGCGACGATGCTCCTCGTGCCGTGTTCCCGTACGTGGTCTAGGGTTTTGCATTGCCAATTTATCTAATACAAAATCGGCAGTTCTATTGTCGGTCGTCCCCGTCATCAAGGTGTGATGGTTGGTATGGGCCAAAAGGACTCTTATGTCGGGTATGTTTTACCACCAGCTCACTCTCCCAAATGCTTATCCGTCTTTTCCAGTGATGAGGCCCAATCAAAGCGTGGTATCCTCACCTTAAAGTATCCAATTGAACACGGTATCGTAACGAACTGGGACGACATGGAAAAAATTTGGCACCACACCTTCTATAACGAACTTCGCGTTGCTCCAGAGGAGCACCCCGTTCTACTCACAGAGGCTCCCCTCAACCCCAAGGCCAACCGTGAAAAGATGACTCAGATCATGTTTGAGACATTTAACGCTCCAGCATTCTATGTTGCCATCCAAGCCGTCTTGTCATTGTATGCTTCGGGTCGTACAACTGGTATCGTCATGGACTCGGGTGATGGTGTTACCCACACTGTCCCCATCTACGAGGGTTTCGCTCTTCCTCACGCCATTCTCCGTCTTGACCTTGCTGGTCGCGATTTAACCGACTACTTGATCAAGAACTTGACCGAGCGTGGCTATGCGTTCACGACGACTGCTGAACGTGAAATCGTCCGTGACATCAAGGAGAAGCTTTGCTACGTTGCTCTCGACTTTGAGCAGGAACTCCAGACAGCTGCCCAATCTTCTGCTCTTGAGAAGAGCTACGAGCTTCCTGATGGTCAAGTCATTACGATTGGCAACGAGCGGTTGGCAGTTTACTCCCTATATACAAACAATGTCGCTAAGTTTGTCCACCCAGATTCCGTGCACCCGAGGCTCTCTTCCAGCCAGCCTTCCTCGGTCTTGAGGCTACTGGTATCCATGAAACCACGTAAGTAGCTGGCAAAGTGTAAGAATGCCCTCCAGTTTGAACACTTTGACGCAGGTACAACTCGATCTTCAAATGTGATCTCGATATCCGTCGTGACCTATATGGCAATGTTGTCCTCTCTGGAGGTACCACCATGTTCCCTGGTATCGCGGACAGGATGCAGAAGGAATTGACGTCACTCTCACCCTCGAGCATGAAGGTAGGTTGAGTTAGCGGAGGTCGGATCATTCGTCGTCTCATCCTCGTTTGCAGGTCAAGATTGTTGCGCCACCGGAGCGGAAATACTCGGTCTGGATTGGTGGTTCTATTCTCGCCTCTCTTAGTACATTCCAGAATTTGTGGTGCTCCAAGCAGGAGTATGATGAGTCTGGGCCTGGTATTGTTCACCGCAGTACGTCTTTTCTAAAGGCTTTCAGGTTACATCTCTGACGTGCTCAATTATGTTTACAGAGTGCTTCTAAACTAGGACGGTTCAGTAGACAAATGAAAACTTGCCATCCATGTAATAGAATGCCACTGCTTTTGTCTTTTACCTCCAGCGCATTGCTACTTGTTTCCGCTAATATGTTACGATTGTATTCTTTTCAACGACTTTTTGATCAAGATATCTTTCCATAATCTGGGCCGGATTACATGAATTCCTTTGGACCATGTGAGATTGTGCAAGGAAGAGACGAACACTTGTATCGTTCGGGACCAAAGCTCGTTGAACCAGAAGAGACTACATTTCAGCCATGCCTACGCTTTGATGTCGACTACTAGTGGACGACCGTTTCCCACCTGCCGTGGGCCCTGGCAAGTGTTCGCACTTCCTTGCCGTTGCTGTGATATCCACTTTTGACAACGCTACTCATCTCAATGGTTAGCATCATGCCGGCGAGGGTATTCACATGCAGCATTTTATGCGGGCCCTGAGGCACTGTATCATGCTGTGTCAACTCGTTTCCATCAAAAACATCCGATCAATTCACTGCCGAAGTGCCACGTATTACCATCCCTGATGCGTAGTTCTGACCTTGTTGAAGAGAAGATTTGCAGATCATCGCCGTAGGCGCAATTTACTACGACTTGGCCTTCTCTCTGCTAGCCGGAATGTCTTCCAAGTTTCTGCGATTCTGGACCACACGAGGCGTTTAATTGCATCTTGCCGCCTTTTGCTTAGTTACCGAATAACACTGCAAAAATCAACAGCACGCAAGAGATAGGGCGCATAACATTCATTCATTGCCGTAATGCTTCTGCAGTCGTGATATTCGGGAACAGATTGGACGCAGTAAGTACCGAGAAAACACATGCCGTCTAGTCCATTCATGTTATATAAATCCGCAGTGCTCATTCCAGTCTACACTTCTACTAGTAACGTATCCGCACTCCTCTAAACTCCCTCTGTTTCTACTCAATATGGAATTACCCCCCGGTGTTGCGTTCATTGTTGCAAACGCTCCCCGTTTCATCCTTCCATCAGCTATAGCGTACTATGGCATCCAGATTTCTGGATCATATTTCGACTTTTCTGTTCCCATTTGGCTCCAATTGCCGCTCTGCCTAGCCCCATTTCCACTATCTCTCGCCAGCACTGCTTATGCGGACATGCGTAATAAACGTCAGGCTGCCATGAATGGTGCCATTCTGGCCCCTACGGTACGCAGCAAGTTGCCAGGTGGTCTCGATTTGGTCTTGGCGAGACTGCGGGAGCTCCGCGAAGGATACTTGGGTATGTGTGATTTAGATCAACTCAGATTCTTGTTCATTGTCGTGCAGGGGAGGTACTCGAAAAGGAATGCAATGAATACGGAAATACAACGACTCTGAAAATGCTTGGGGAGAGCAATGCATGTCCTTCCTTGTCATGAGTTTGTGTGCTAATCATTCATGGGGTCCGCAGATTGTTACAATCGAACCCGAGCATATCAAGGCAAGGTCACCTTTCTTGTCTGAAAGTCTTGTTCTCACGAATATAACTAGGCACTCCTAGCGACGAATTTCAACTCCTTTGAAAAAGGTCAATCCTGCCTGGTTATCATGTTCAGCAATCTGAAGCGTCATGACAGGGCCATTATCCCGTAGCATCGCTTTCTCCCTCCTCGGAACCGGTGTATTCAATTCTGATGGTATGACCTCTTCTATCACCTTTGTTTCTGCTCATCAGTGTTCTATAGGGGATACATGGAAGTATGCTGAAAGACAGTGTCAGACGCTGGTCACATACTGAAATAATTTTAATCCTAGGTTTCATCGTTCAATGACGCGGCCATTCTTCACCAGGGATCGGATTAGTGACTTTGAGATTTTCGAAAAGCATGCCAACGATGCCTTGGGCCAGCTGAAAACGAGGCTCAAGCAAGGCTACCCAGTCGACTTCCAGGTACAACCCCCATCGAGCTATTTTCAGCTGTGCTTACTCACGGTGCCCGCCAGGACATGATCTCACGATTCACGATGGACTCTGCGACGGAGTTTCTGTTTGGCAAAAATGTCTGCTCACTCTCTGCTGGGCTTGTTTATCCTCCCAATTCGCCGTTTGCCAAGGACGACGCGTTCGAGAACCATCCTGCCAACCAGTTTTTCCGCGCTTTCCTCGAAGCGCAGATGGCGACCGCATCCCGACAACGCGCTGGAATTAACTGGCAATTATTTGAGTTCTGGAGTGATCGTGTCAACAAGCACATGCATGTTTGTCACAAGTTTATCGATCCAATCTTGCAGGAAGCATTGTCAAAGAAGAAGGCGCTGAAGGAGGCTGGTTTGGCCCCCGAGAAAGATGACAAGGAGGTCGTGGAAGGGGAATCAATGCTTGATCATCTCGTCAACTACACAGAAGGCGAGTGATCTCACCCATGTATCTCATCATGCGCTCAATTTCTACAGATCATGCCTTGATCAGAGATGAGATCTTCAATATCATGATCGCGGGTCGTGATACAGTGAGTATATTCTCTACAAAAAGTTGTGCATCGCGTATTGAAACGCGACAGACCGCGGCCACTATGACGTTCGCCGTTTGGATGCTATCGCAGCATCCCGATGTGCTTCGCAAACTTCGCGAGGAGATCCTGACCATAGTAGGAAACTCGAGGATCCCTACACCGGATGACTTGCGTGGGATGAAGTATTTGAAGGCAGTCATCAATGGTATGTATTGCTGAATCGTTTGAGTCATGACATTGACTTGCGTACCCATGAAGAAACCCTCCGATTATATCCCCCCGTGTACGTTATCATGGTCGTTGCACTTGAAGAATACTGACGGATCCAATCTCTAGTCCCTTCAACGCTAGGTGCGACTACCGTTTTACATGATGAAATGTGAACTGATGGACTCTTAGAGCAAGCACTGAGGCAGTGGTCTTGCCCGCTGCGAAAGGAAGTCAGCCGATTTATGTCCCTCCCAACACAACGTGAGTTACAGGCGATGTGGTTTACATCTGTGATGCTGAACAAAATGACAGTGTAGGCTATTCGGTGCTCCTCATGCACCGCAGGAAGGATCTTTGGGGGCCGGATGGTGAAAAGTATATCATCCTTCTCATGTTTCATGCTCACCCATTTTCCCTCAGCTGACGAATTTGATCCTGATCGGTTCCTCGACGAACGGCTCCACAAGTACTTGACTCCCAATCCGTTCATCTTTTTGCCTTTCAATGCCGGCCCGAGAATCTGTCTGGGTCAACAGGTAAATGTCTTATTGTGTGATATGTTTTTCCATGACATTCTGACCTGTCGGTAGTTTGCGTACAATGAGGTATCATACTTCCTCGTCCGGTTGTTCCAAGGTTTCTCTTCGGTTTCCCTTGCGGAGGACGTACAGACGCTTGCGCCAGCCGCGTGGGCGAACACTCCTGGTCGAAAGGGTATGGAGAAGGCGATCGCACGGAGTCACCTTACCATATATGTTGAAGTAAGTGTGCTGGGACCCCTTTCTTTTGTGAACACTGCCAACGTTTTGGTGCAGGGCGGTTTATGGGTCAGGATGAAGGAAGGAGGTAATTCCGAAGATTCACCCTAATCGTGGACTGTAGCATGTGTACTCGTAGTTCGCAACTTGCATACTTGGATTCGGACGCTTTTAGTGATATTGTATTGTTTGTTTGTCCGTGACGTTCTTTGGGTCGCGTTTAGAAGGAAGTTCGCTCTGAGGTTCATTCAAACGTTCACTGGTACCAACATTGGCTTCACCATTCGGACATACTGCTAGGTTGACAGCACTACGCTTCGTTGACTGTATGAAATCATCCTAACTCACCCGCGTCCGCATGAAGTGGACTAAGAAGTCCATTAAGATCAGGAGGTGCACTTGACATTGCCCATACCATCTGACGCGTTCGTCCCTATGCTAAACAGGGTCTCATATTCCTCACACAGATGTGTTATGGCACTGGCCGCTGACTTTGTGCAGCCTTTGCTTCATCAGCCTTGGGTATTGCGCGCGTCGTATTACCCAATGTCGAGAAAAGTTAATCATCCTCATATTTTATGTGATAGGTCTGCATCGAAAACCCACCTTTTGTGTCTCTGCATCTCTTCATAATTTAGTTCTCGGTCGACAACATGAAATCCTAGAAGGGCGGCTTGGATGGTGGCCGTGTGGTTGGTGATATAGGCACTTTGGATCCACCATCGGACCCAAGTTATTGTCGCGCTGTGCAGAATGTGGAAAGACTGTTCTAACTTCTGATCGCGGTTGGCCCCGAGCTCGTCCATGTGTATCATCCTGGGACGCTGACCGAATCCCGAGCTTGCATGCTTGGCGCGCCACACGGTCCACATCGTGATGGACTGACCTGGATAAAATTCATCATCCCCTGGCTTGTATATGGGGTTCAGGGGGGGATCGGGTACGGCGTGCGGTAGATGATGCGGTGGCGTGGCAGACACCCACTCGGTCTGGTCATCAATTTCAAGTGTGGCGGCAGCCTATCGGCGAAGGAAATGGCATGGGAGAGGCAAGTCACATTTGAAATTTGAGCCATTGGCTAAAGTTGATTAGTACTTGATGAATAGGCTATGGTTCGTGTCGCATAGGGAACATTGGTGCCATAATGTACGGCATATCACTCCGAATTTGAGCAGAGTGGCTACCTTCTGGCGACGGTCAGCTTGAAATTAGGTATACATCTCAAATGGCTGCCCCTGATCAACCGATGGGCTGACCCAAATTAGTAAGCGCTCAAATGGTCCTCGCAGCCTGGAAGGTGTATCGCGCCAAAACCCACCGTAGTATCAAGATTAACGAGCTCTCAGCGGGAACATGACACTTCTATATTTACAATTGGGACAGAAGTGACGAGAGATCCAGCGGCTCAGCTCCTCGGAGGCTCGGGCCCCGGTATACGGGTGCACCCAAGTTTTTGTCAAAGGTGTCTGACTAACCAATTATCACCGGATTCCTCGATTGTGGCCTGAATGAGCGCAGAAGGTTGCCTAGATTCGGGTCTGCATTGTCCGCTTGTCACAACGGAATACACATAAAGTCCGTGAGTAGTTCAGAGAAATTGGAAACAGCGATCACATGGCCAAACATCTATACCAAGATATTATTCAGGCTACTCATCTCAGTGCCACAGACACCGGTCCGTCTTCATTGTTTACAGAGAGATGGTTTAGCCAATAATGACGACCTCGATCCAGCCATGCTAGCAAATCGCATTACCGTACACTTTCCCGTTATTTTCGGTGAGGATACTTCAAATAAGATTATCTCCGACCCCACGGGTTGTGCAGGATCGGAATCATCTGTTTCGAGTAAATCTCCCATACTTATGGGAGACTGGGACTTGGGGGTGGAACTTGGGACATCCAACTTCGGCGGCGATTTCATGTATCTGATGCCCGCGAGCCCGATGACCTTCCATATGGATCACAGGAATGGTTCCTTTTCCCAAGAATTTCACCGGCGTCATGCCATCCGAATATTCATTTTCGGTGGTGACGATGAGAAGCCTCCGCATCAAATTCGGTATCTGGTACCTCCGGTGACAGTTTTTTATTGTCGCAAACCCTGCTTTCCATTCGGGGTAAGTCATCCAAGACCCTTGCATGTCGTAAATACTACGAGACTTGATGCTGTGGCACATTTCCGGCGACTTATCAACACAAGACTTTGAACCTTTCCTTCAACATGATATAAAAGCGAGCACTAGGTTACTAACTCAAGGCCGGAATTATGGGTCCCTTTCATAAGGCGACGATCGCATGACAAGGCCAGAGAAGTGACTTTGGAACGCCACAGGCAACTTCCGCTTTTGAAGATTAATTCGACTCGGGTATGATGAGGACCCTTGCCAAAGTATACTGTTCAAAAGAGATCTAACAAGGGGAATTGGTGACTTGTAAAAATTTGGCTTCACTTCGTACTGACAGTCTGCTGAGAGAAATGACTGTATATACACATCATGTGATAGTACGGAATACAGTGCAGTTGCTCAAAGATAATCAATACATCCATTCAGTGTACCTCAACAAACGAAACTATTTAAATACTACCAGCACTCGTAAGAGAGGGAGACTTCAATTTGAGCCTACCATGATTGGTTGGTGAAAGCTTGCACACGAGCCAAAGAATGACCGCGAGGGCCAAACAAGTCGTGTTTTTGTGTCGTCCGAAGTTGACAAGAGTTAGTCCGCGGAACCTTCAGGGATAAACTAGTTGCTCAGCCAGTAATTGTTAATTGAAATTCTTACTGATGTGACTCTGGACACTCGGAACCGCAGGTAGAGTAACTGACGTCAACAGTATCGTTGACGTACCTGTGGCAGTTGATACTGCGGACTAGGGACGCGCAGGTGACCTCGCAACCAACGTGATATGGATGGGATCAATCACGCTTTTGCTTGGAACTATAACAGACAAATGGTTTGATCAGACGTGTTGGTTGATCGAAGCGGGTCTGTGGGGGATATTTCATACCAGTAGATTCAACTTAGTAGATTTAATGAAATGAGTCGGCAACCTCCATTACTCCCACGGCCAATATTCAAGTTCCCGCCGCAGTGGGCAGTGTGGGGCCATTTGTGTTGGGGAATCCGGAAGAGATTCAGTCCCGGGTGGTGAATGGTGATTGACAGAAAGGGATCCGGTCGTTTCACTACCGGATTGCAACGTGGCGTGTGTCCCCGCATAACTCCGACGTGAAGATCACTGAGCAAACCGGATTCTGATTTACCGCAGATCAATAGATGGGCAAGATACCTTTCATGTCTCTACTAGCGGCCGTAGGTTGGTTATGATTTCATTGTGCAATATGGTGATTTTCTCAGCTCGGCAAACAGGCGAGGGCCAACTGTTGAAACGTTGAGCTATCATCGCATCGACCCATGTGCCATTGCACAGCAAACTTACGACAAGCGACCCTATGGCATCCACTAATACGAACCAGTATTATTAACATGCGCTTCTCTGCATGTTTATATAATTCAGTTGCTGACATTGTTCTTTCTGTCAGCCCTCTCTGATCCTCTGAGGTACCTTTGCTTCTTCAGCGGATCCCAACATGGAACTACCCCCCGGAATCGCGTACATCATCGCGAATGCTCACCGTATTGTTCTTCCGCCGGCCATAGCCTTCTGCGGCATCAACCTTTGCGGAACACTCTTCAATGTTTCCATGCCCCTTTGGCTTCAACTTCCACTCTGCCTGTTATTACTACTGCTGGCTTTCTCAGGCAGCATCACATATACAAACTTTCGCGATAAACGCCAGGCTACGATGCATGGTGCCATTTTAGCCCCTCGAGTACCCAGCAAGTGGCCAGGTGGTCTAGACATCCTACTCGCAAGTGTGCGCAACTTCCGTAGTGGATATTTGGGTGTGTACGATTTGGATCAGCGGTTACACAATCCATTCACTCCCCTACAGGAGAAGTAATTAACCAGCTGTGCAAGGAAAATGGCAATACAATCACCCTCGACATGCTTTGGGAGAAGAGGGTATGTCCTTTCTTAATACGGGCTTAGTCGCCAATCACTCACGGGGTCTGCAGATTCTTACAACAGAGCCTGAACATATCAAGGCAGGATCCACATTCTTGTCCAGAGCTCTTGTTTATCGTTGCTAATAGGCAGTTCTCGCGACACATTTCAACTCCTTCGCTAAAGGTCGGTCTCGCCTACATGTTACGTTAGCCACTGACAAGTCGTTAAAGGGCCGATAGCCTATGAAATCTCTTTTTCACTCCTTGGAACCGGTGTATTCAATTCAGATGGTACGACTACCTTCATCTACTTTCGCTTTCTGTTCATTGACATTTTATAGGGGACATATGGAAGTGCGCTCAAAGGCTACTGTTAACAACACCACGGACTGAAATAACTTTCTATGCTAGGTTCCATCGCTCAATGACTCGTCCGTTCTTCTCCAAGGACCGAATCAGTGACTTTGAAATTTTCGAAAAGCATGCCAACAATGCCATAGGACAACTGAAAATGAGACTTGGACAAGGTTATCCTGTCGACTTCCAGGTACAAACTTTCTGTGAGCTGTATTCGGCTGCCCTTACTCATGGTGTACATCAGGATATGATTTCACGGTTTACACTGGACTCCGCAACAGAATTTCTATTCGGAAAAGACGTTTCCTCACTTTCGGCTGGGCTTGTTTATCCTCCGAAATCGCCATTCGCCACGAGCGTCGCGTCCCAGAACCATCCCGCCGATCGATTTTTCCATGCGTTCCTTGAAGCGCAATCGGCGACCTCCTTCCGA
The DNA here is from genome assembly GCA_038092415.1 of Xerocomus tenax. Taxonomy (NCBI): domain Eukaryota; kingdom Fungi; phylum Basidiomycota; class Agaricomycetes; order Boletales; family Boletaceae; genus Xerocomus; species Xerocomus tenax. Next base: position 10,499 of record JBBPQJ010000113.1, read on the forward strand.
GGACGTATCGGGAAAGGCTGGAGACTGTTTGAAATTTGGAGCGATAATGTGAAGGAGCATATGCATGTCTGCCACGAGTACATCGACCCAATCTTGGAAGAAGCATTGTCGAAGAAAAAGGCACTTAAAGAGACTGAGAAAAATGAAAAGGAGCCCATGGAAGGGAAAACATTGCTTGACCATCTCGTTAACTACACAGAAGGTGAGTGACTCACTTTTGATATTACACTGTGTACTCATGTTTTTGATTTTGTAGATCATACCATGATCAGAGACGAAATTCTGAATATTATGATCGCAGGTCGGGATACGGTGAGGATATACATTCCAGGTTGATCGCATGTTGTATGTTGAAACCGTGGATCTTTGTGCTAGACCGCGGGCACTATGACGTTTGCCGTTTGGATGCTGTCCGAGCATCCTGACGTGCTCCGCAAACTTCGTGAAGAGATCCTAACTGTGGTCGGAAACTCGAGGACCCCTACATTGGAAGATCTGCGTGAAATGAAGTACTTGAAAGCAGTCATTAATGGTATGTCTTCCTGGATTCTTTAGGCTACACCATTGACACCCGCATGAAGAAACCCTCCGATTATATCCCCCTGTGTAAGTTACCCTTACCCGAACAAGAATGATATTGACGGATTCGTTCTGCAGTCCCTTCAATTCCAGGTACGACTATCGTTTTAGATATGCGCCTGAATTCATGTACTCTCAGAATGAGCATCGAGCCGGTAGTCCTGCCTGCTGCCAAAGGAGGTCAGCCCATTTATGTCCCTGCAAACACACGGTGAGGCACAAGATATATCAGTTACTCGCGCGATGCTGAGCTGATATGTTTCAGTGTGCCGTATTCGGTGTTCCTCATGCAACGCAGGAAGGATCTTTGGGGCCCAGACGGTGAAAATCATATCACCCCTCTCATGTTTCATGCTCACCCGTGTTCCCCCAGCTGACGAATTTGATCCCGATCGGTTCCTCGATGAACGACTCCACAAGTACTTGACTCCCAATCCGTTCATATTTTTGCCTTTCAATGCCGGCCCGAGAATCTGTCTGGGTCAACAGGTAGGCGTCTCCTTGTGTCACATTTTCTCCTGAGATTCTGACCTGTTGGTAGTTTGCGTACAATGAGGTATCATACTTCCTTGTCCGGTTGTTCCAAGGTTTCTCTTCAGTTTCCCTTGCGGAGGACGTGCAGACGCTTGCGCCAGCCGAGTGGGCAACAGCCCCTGGTCGGCAGGGTGTGGAAAAGGCGATTATTCGGAGTCACCTCACCATGTATGTCCAAGTAAGTACTGAACCCTTTTTCTTTCGTCACGAACACCTCCAACCTGATGATGTAGGATGGTTTATGGGTCAGGATGGAAGAGACTCGTCAGACAGAGGATATGTAATGGAACTAGTGTACTTGGATCTATTTTGTTAGTATTATAGCTCACTGTAATAGTCACGCAACTCGAATGTCATGGACCTAGGCCGGGGCTTTTGGGCCGGGCCGGGCACAACTAGTCATGCTAGAAACTGGCCGACTTACTATGGAAGTACTTACTCTGATTTGAAGTTAGCATCTCCAAAAGTGGTTCTGGAGCCAATTGGGCGCTCTTTCTCCGTGTCACGATGCAATTACCACCAGGACTAGTCGCCCTGGTTAAGCTTCTCCCTCGCCTGCTTTCGCCCCCAGCAGCGGTATACATCAGTCTTAAAGTCTACAAGGCGGTTTCTGCAACACCCGCGCCTCTATGGTTACGCATCCCAGCCTATCTACTCGCGTTCCCAGCCTCCGTTGCGGCAAGCCTTCTGTATACTCGGATCAAGTATCGCAGACACGCGGCACGCCGCGGAGCAATCCTTCCCCCAAGCATAAAGTCTAACTGGCCTGGCGCACTGGACAAGCTTTCGACCCTCGTGTGGAATTTCAGCAATGGCTATCTAGGCAAGTTTATCTCTGCTTTCGATCCTTGAATGTATTGACCCGCACAACTGCAGCTGAATACATGGAGAGTGAATGTAAAGAAAACGGGAATACGCTCAATTTCTACATGTTGTATGAAAACAGGGCAAGTTTCTCTACTTTTGGTTGTTGGACAGCCATGTAATGTGGGCTGGTTCCATGTTTACCAGATATGCACGACAGAGCCTGAATACGTCAAGGTGGGCCTACTTGTCCTCTCAGCTAATATCATGTAAATGGCATCGCAAATCCAGGCGGTTCTCGCAACGCAGTTTACTTCATATGTCAAAGGTGAGCCATGCATGAGGTTCGAGCAGATCCTCAGGTATACTAAAAAAGCGCGCCAAGGACCCCTCTTTCGCGACCAATTCAATTCTCTTTTGGGAACCGGCGTTTTCAACTCTGATGGTAGGCCTCCTTCCAAAGACATGCTAAATCGTGGGCTCACTCTCGTCATAGGCGACATCTGGAAGTATGCACCAGACGACGTCCTCTTGGTTTGTTGAGCACGCTAACGGAGAATTTGCACAGATTTCACCGCACCATGACCCGCCCGTTCTTTGCCCGCGATCGCATCAGCGACTTTGACATCTTTGAGAAACACGCGCAAGACGCCATCCACCAGCTCAAGATCCGCCTTCGCGCGGGGTACCCCGTCGACGTG
>JBBPQJ010000114.1:0-13053 GCA_038092415.1 Xerocomus tenax
CCGGCATGGGCGAGGGTGGGATCATGCCTGTCGAGAGTACGGCGCTCCCCGGTGCGGGACGGCTCAAGCTGACAGGCAGCTTGGGTGACGTGATCAAGGAGAGCGGGGAGATTGCGCTGAGCTGGACAAAGTCGCATGCGTTTGAACTCGGGATTACGGCGGGGCGGGGGCTTGACCCGCTCAAGGTCCCAGACGCAATTGATATCCACCTTCATCTGCCAGCGGGCGCTCAGAAAAAGGACGGTCCGAGCGCAGGGATTGCCATGGTGAGCCATCTTGGGCTGGCCTTTGCGGTTGTTGCTCATGACGTCTAGACGTGTGCATTCGTGTCGTTGCTGAGTGGTGCGACTGTCCCAAAAGACGTGGCGATGACGGGCGAGGTGAGTCGACGGAAAGCATTCGCATGATGTCCTCTCATCGTGTGGGTAGATCACGCTTCGCGGGCGTGTTACGCCTGTGGGCGGTATCCGGATGAAAGTCCTTGGTGCCCACCGGGCGCAGATTCACAAAGTCATTCTTCCGTGGGCCAACAAGAAAGATGTCGAGCACGACGTCGCACCCGAAGTACGACGCGAGATGCAATTCTGTTTTGTCCGGACGATCGATGAGGCACTTGAAGCTGCATTTGGAAAGGGCACGCTGGGATGGAGAAGAGGGGCTGTATTGCTGGAAAGTAGGATGTGATTTGTTGTGTATTGTTCGTGTAGGTGGATCGCAACTGGATCGACATGTTTTTGTCTTTGCTCTCTGTTCGCACATAATTGTTGCCTAATGCAGCTGCCAGATATAGTCATTTTATAACAGATACAGTGTTGGCAATGGTGAAAACACTCTGGATCGGATAGTACGAGAGAAAGAATACTGAATTAAGTACCAGAAACCAGAAACTACACCGTCTTCTATTACATGCGAATGCAAATGGGAATGATATGCTGTGCCTCCTTCAGATGGCGATTGACGGAACGCGTACACTCAGGATCCGGATTCAAGATGCAGAAACAAAGGTGCATCAAAAAAAAAGAAAAAGAAAACTAATTAGTTCACTTGCACTGGTGAGATATAAAAGGGAATGAATCTGAGAAAACATCCAACGGGTTTAGAGATGTGTCCGTTGTGGGTCTATGCGGTCGCGCGCTTAATCATCTGAGGGAGGCGATGTGAGAAGATGGTCTGTGCACGACTTTCAAGCGCTCTCACCTCACGAGCCCAACGCATAGTCCTTTTCGTTTCTTGTGTCATACCACGCTTGTTCCGTAGGTCTGATGCTATCCATTCAGAAAGCAAAAGCTGCTTGAGCTGACCGTTGGGGAAGGCATCCGCGAGGTCACCCAAGAGGCCAAAGGACAATTTGAGAGTATTCTCCGACCGGTCATCATCACCCAAGCACCGTTGAATGAGCTCTAGGATATTCGACGAGTGAGGAAGTAACAGTTGAACTAAAGAAAATCTCGGTAAGCGATGAGGAATTGCAGCAAGTGGTTGTATACCTTTGTCAGTGTTCTTGAAAGCAGTGACAACTCCCGTGTAGGCTTCCAGAATCCCCTCGCGCAATTGCGTCACGTAGTCCACTAGATCAAAATCAAGCTGTCGAGTCATGAAGTCAACACAATCAAGAATAGGGGGCAACAAAGCTTACGGGGTTGGGTTGAAGAGCTCCAGCCTGCCTCAGTACACCCATGGTGGTGTCAACATATGGCTCAAACGCAGCACCAATCGCGAGTGCAATGTCCCCAAAGCACGAAAGGACAGAGATCTTGACATTGCGATTCAAAACATCACTTTGCAGATTCTCCAGCAAGGCACTCATGAATACGCCAGCATATTCCGCGCTCTGTTCACCCAATGCACGTGAGATGTCACCGATAATGCCGACAGCGACCATGCATAATTGGGTATCTTCGTGGGACTTGAGAGCAGTGTATAGGTATGGCAGAAACGCTTGGATATATGGCGAAAAACCAGTCTCGAGAGCTGCAGTCAGAACGACAACATCAGTAAACTACCCCGTAATGAGAGATAGATGGTCCTTGCCAGATGCTAGTGACCCGATGACCAAGAACGCATCTTCGAGAACAGTCGATGTCTTCCCAGCAGCCCGAATGAGTCCGATGAGGAGCGTCATGATGCGATCCGCCATGGGTTGGATACCTTCACCCAATCGGCGAACGACGCTCTTTGGATTTGTTAATTGAACCCTCTAGATTGTAGCTGCAAAAGACGGCTCACAATGACTACACTACAAAGGTTGCTTTGCAGCTCATTCCAGTTGTTGCGGTCATCCACACCAACAATCTGATTCTGTGGCACCCGATAAGACCGATGCAGAGATCGAAATGAAACCACAGACCTGCATCGATAGCAATTGTTCCATACGTACAAGAATAGTGATCAAAGTATTTTGGACGACCGGGATAACATCAACACTCGCGTGGATGACATAGGACGTGATAGCCTCATAAGCCGAAGTCCGGAAGTTGGCCTCGTTGGTTGTCCTAAAAGCATTGATAAGGGTCCATAACACTGTCTCAGTTCTGAAGCACTCACGTCTCTGTGACACGAAGGAGAGCATTAACTACTCCCTCATAATACGGCGATAGGTGACCAGTTGGCGCTGGCTCATTTTCCTCCTCAAGATATCCAAGTTGATCTGCAAGGTTCATCAAAGCCCAGCAACAGTTGGTCACAATGCGTGGGTTATCCTGCAAGCCATTCACAAGTGCAGATATCAGAGGGTGGAGATTAACATCAGGTTTAATCGTGACGATCAACAAATCACAGATGCGTCCAAGCGTCCATGCAGTCGTGTCCTTGACATGGAGGTTGGAGTCATTCATCATTCCGATTAGAAGCTGGAGAGCCTGGTTCACAAGGGGCATAAGGACGGTGGGATCAGGACCATCGAGGATTGAGCCAAATGTCATGACAGCAGCTTCGCGTTGATGCCAATCTTCCGACTTGATATGGGCCTCAATGAAAGGAATAACAGCGGGAACAATGGGATCCGCAACCGCTTGGGCCATGTAGCTCAAACATGTGCCTGCAGACATGGAAATGTTCCACTCGTCCTCGTCGGCGTCTTCTTCCTGATGCGTAAGAAGAGATAAGAGCACAGGAATCACTTCAGGCAACGCGACCTTTGCGAAGTATCTCGACTCGATCTCTGGCGGTTCGCCATAGTCAGCAGCCTTGAGAGCATAGTCAGCAATGTATCCAAAATAGGAAGGCTCAGTTACCTCTCGTGCTTCATGGGCAAGCTCAATTTCCTCTTCGCACACCGTTGTCCAAAATTCAACTGCTTGCAATGCTACGCGTTCATCATTATGTTTCATACCCATAACGGTCAGCTGGAAGCAAAGGGTTGGCACATAGAGAAGCAAAGTGGCTTGATGATCACGCACTCCAAACAACGCTTGCTCCATATAGAACGCCATCTTGTCGTAATAAAGGGCCATTATCTTCACCAGACATTCGAATGCACCAACTTGAACAGGCACTGAAGAATTCTGGGTCGCCTCGCACACGACTTGCATTATATAGTTGCGCTCGCCCTGTCCAGCTCTTGAGCGGTACGTATATGGTGTACATCACATGGACGCACCTCGCGCTCAAAGTTCTCGCGGACGAATTCGAGGGAATTGTACAACGCATGCACGGCGGCCAATTGAACGTCAGACGATGGTTCGTCCTTGCGAGCGCCATGGATCACGGCAGTCAGGATCTCGTTCGATCGCAGACTCAATATCTCGGGTTTCTGAAAGGAGAGTGAGGTGAGAACACAGGTATCGATCAGACGACTCACAATCGACTCGCAGATGTAACCGATAGTCTGCAACGTAGCAATCTTGAGGTTTGTATTGGTGGAATTGTTCACAAAGCCGAGAAGTAGCTCGATAAGATCAGGCCATTGATCGTGTGGAAGTTCTACTGCTGCAATTGCGGCGACCACTTGCGCGGCAAAAGAACCCGCTTTAGCAACGGGGGAAGCGAGCGTGACAAGTGTCTCCTGTTTGATCTTGTTCTTGGCAATCGCATCGAACGCCAACCATCTGTTTGCGGCCTCTGATTGTCTCGCGGCTTCCTGTATAATAAAGCAGTGTCACTTGCAGGGGTGAGGGAGACGACGCGTTTACGTACACGAGCAGACAATGCATTTTTGAGAGCGAGAGCGGCTGCGTTTCGGATGTGCAGTTGTGAATTTTCATTGGCAAGCTCCGCAGAGAGCATAGTCATGTACGCAGGCTAAATGGGCGGGGTCAATGAGACGCTGGCCCAGTACGGTACTGAGACATACATAGTTCTCTCTCGAGGCATTTTCCAGTTGTTGGGTGGCATTCTGACGCGTATTCGCGTCTGTCAAACAAAGGAGAGGTGAAAAGGATGATTTGTGTGGTGTCTAGCGTATGAAACGAGCGGCATACCGGGAGATAGGGTATTTGCTAGGAGTTCGCTTGCGTTCATGATCAGGACTTGATGGTGCGTCGGGGTCGTCGTCGATGAGCGAGTAGACGAAAATGTCTCTAGTCAAAGGCGGTTGGAGCGTACGTCTGATTTGATATCGTTTTTATGCTTTTTGTTTGTTTTTCTCTGACGAGTTGGGTTCTTGGTGGGCTGATGGAGGACAAGATGAGTCGCGCGGCAAGCGGCTGTTCAAAAATTACGACGCCTCCTCCTACACCCCATTACACGTCAATCTACATCAAACCGTAGGTAATTTACCCATCCTTGACCCGATTTTTGTAGGTAATTCGAACGCCCCCGCAGCTTCTCATCGACCGTTTGATTCATGGCAGATCGGGTCGGTTCTGTCTTGACTAGTTGAAACGCGCGCTCACCCTTTGTCCAGACTCGTGGCGCTGCACGAGGTGGCCGTGGCACTTCATCCATCCGAGGTGCCAGACCACAGGCACCTTCCGCCGAAGCGAAGTAAGCGTTCCACCAGCCACCAGCCATCATGTTGATAAGACTCAAGCAAGGGCAAGCGTGAAGCTATCCTTGACCTTTCAAAATATGTAAACGAGAGGATACGGGTCAAGTTCACCGGTGGTCGCGAGGGTATGCTCACTGCTCCACCCACGGCCGCATGCTGACCATTCTCTGGTAGTCACTGGCATCTTGAAGGGCTACGATCAATTACTCAATCTTGTGCTGGACGAGGTTGAAGAGGATCTTCAAGGTATATAAAATCTCCGCTCCGATCCTCGTGATCTGATGTTCTCTATCACTTCGTCAATCAGAATCCGAACCTCCTACACGCGCGTTGGGTCTAGTCGTCCTTCGTGGGCCAACCATCACACTGCTGAGCCCCGTCGACGGCTCTGAAGAAATCGCAAATCCTTTTATCGCGCAAGAGTGAGGGTGTCTCCTGTTCTCACAATACGAGAGTAGTAGTGTATCTGCATTGCGGATACCCTGGCAGTCATGTATTTCATTCCTTTCACATCTCTGTAGCATGAGTGATTACATGAAGCCGTTTCGGGTGTCGAAGTTACAGTGCACACATCGTAACAAGGATACCCTTCCAGCTTGAGCATGCCGTAGGACTTCCTGAATAGCGGCAGTACGCCTAGGATAACATACTGTATCGTAGAGAGAATTTGCAACTCGAAGCATACGATCACCTATCCCTGCTCCTGGTTCCAGGAATGACTGCATGGATCATCGGAGTGGCGTTACACTTGACGATGACCCCGCGAGACTCACAGAACCAAGAGCAGAGGGTATCGTGTGCTGCCCCGGATCCATAGATGACTTGAGCCGCTGCAGATGCACTGATATTTGTGGAGACGAGTAGCGCGGAGGCTCATCGTGTGTCGTTGACAAGGATGGTGAGATGGATGGCGAGGATGGCGTAGTGGGACAATTAATATATGACGCAGGGAATGGATAAGAGGCCAAGTGCAAGTTCATCTCCATGCCTCCAGGTATTTGATGCATGCTCGTTCTCAATGGGGACTGAGAAGGTGACCGTGACTTCAGCCTTCCACTTGAAATATTGAGATGACGCTGCGAAAGCTGGACAAAGGACGGAGAAGATGATCCGGAATCTGATTTGGAGAAGTGATCGGGATGTAGTGTGGTCGTGACGATTGACGGAACACGCCTATGTGGATGGGATATGTGTGAGTACGCCAACAATGGTGAACCCGTCGCTCCCGTCGATGGTAGGCCATCGCTGGAAAGGCCACCGTCAGAAAGATGTATGGCTGCTAAATTGTGCTCGAGAGACGGGTGTATACTCTCCCCGGCCTGGTTTGTGCGAAGATGATATGATGACATAGATGACAATTGAGATCCGGAAGTAGGGTATGTACTGAGTGTGCAATTGACAGTGTGGTCTTGCGTGCTGGGAAGTAGTTGCGAGACAGGAGATCGTGTCGCCGTCGTTTCATAAAATACAGTAGATGTGTCAGCGGCCTGGGGAGGAATTTGTACATGAAGATGATGTGAACGAATGGATGGTGAGGTCTGAAAAAGAACAGGAGCAGGGTATGTGACCGATGGCCACGAGGAACGATTGACTGCTTTGCGGCTGGGTGGCCCAGTCTGGGAACGCCGGATAAGATCGGCTTTCGGTGAAATCATATCAAATTCTTGGTTGGCAATAGAACGAATAGGTGGTTTGTTTGGCGGGTCTCCGGGCCTCAATATCAACCTGCCTCTAGAGCTCAAAGGCTGAGCAACCATCGTGACCGGGATAGACAGGGATTCACCCAAGGATCTCTCGTTGAAGGATCGGGTAGACTGAAGGTCATCAGATCCAGCAGCTTCCGAGCGACTCTCCTCGTCGTTCAAAATCTCGAGGCTGTCACCGGAAGCTGTCGATGCAGCGCACTCTCTCGCGGAAGCCGAAGCTATCGCCAGTGCAATTCCTTGGTTTAGCTGGTCCTGGAACATCGCGTGGTGTTTAGGCGATGCTTCAGGGGGAGGAGGGCTAGTCCATGGGCTCCGCTTAGGAGCCATGTGTTCGGGCATGCGATGCTCTGTAGCGGTTCGTCTTGCTGGATCGAAAAACTCCGGTTTAGGGGAATGGCGGCCAGAGGACGAACTCCTTGACTGCATGGAGCTGGTACTACCGTTGAAAGGGCTCTGTGGTGAAACAGACAGACGAGGAGGTACGAAAAGGGAAGCAGGCGGAACCGGAGACGCATCACTAGTTTTCTCCTCGCAAAGCTGGGACAACGCCAGAATTGCACGCGGCCGCATCGCCAGAATCCGGGATGCACGCATGAATTCGCCGCGTATCTGTCACATGATATAAATGTAATTCTGCTGCGAGTCAAGACTTTCAGCTACCTGGTATAACCCTTCTCTAGTTACGCATCGCGCAACATTGAAATTGGTTTCGAAAGGATCCTGAACACAAATAGAATCACAGTACATAAAGCAATCAGGCCTGACACACACCTCTATGCAAAATCGGTTTCGTTCCTTAGCATCGTTGAACTTTGAGTTTGAAAGCTAAAAGGAGCAGTAAGCATTGGCAACCTAAAAAAAGGTGCTCCAACATACATCGTTTTGCCATCCCTTGCTATCCTTCTTGAGCAAACCAGCACGTATTGAAGCAACACCGGTGTTGTATGAGAAATCGCGAGAATAATAACGGAAAAAATCGATTAGACTTGATGACCAATAATCAGGGTCAGGTCACATTATGAAATATGTAACCTTACAGTTCAGCAACGCTTTCTGTATTGGGTGATTGCCAACGTTGGCACAAGAGTTCGATATCATCAAAGAACCTAAGAACAGATATGCATTAAAGCGCTTTGGATAACCATTGGGCTCTAACCATGTATTGTAACCACCAATGTGAGTGTCCTCCTATGCGGGATGAGCATGGGAATCAAGTCATTACTTGGCATGTACCTGAGATATGGGGCGCAAGGGCGGCATCTGCTGGAGATTTGGAAGTACGGGCGGGTTCTTGACATGAATAAGAAAATATAAGACTAAGAGAACATAGCCATAGGACGACAGTGTGCCTTGGTATGGCGAGTTGATTTTCCTACGTCGGGGGCTGGTGAGATAAAGAAACCAATTGGACAAGCATGTGCGACCAACCTCCGCTTACACCAAACTTTGACTATATGTCTTATTGAGTGCGCGGTGTGAAAGGGGGATGCATGCCCACTTACGGAACAGGACAAGTGTACGGACACGAGTCGGATCAATCATGGCATAACACATCAGCAGGCGCGTGTTTTCCAGTGCCAGCCTGTTCTCAAAGCCAATATCACACGCAATGCCGGAAGGGAGCCCTGGAGAAGGGTCCAATGAAAGCTTTACGATTGGAATGCGCGCATGAGGCAAAGGCTTGACGTTGAATTTGGTCTCTAAGGCACTTGTTGATGAACATGAGGATGGTAACCAAATAAACGAGACAAACCACGTTCGAGAAGGTCACTAAGCATAGTGACAAGGTCGGAGGCGGAGAGGCGCTCATCTGAGTCAATGAGGCAACAAAGGTCCATGTCTTTCAAGGGATCAACGTTGTTTGCGGTGGGAGGAAGGGTGAGACTGACCTGAATTACGAAGACTGAAGCCGTTCGCGGTGCTTCCGAAGGACAGAAGACGGCTGTCAGGTTCTATGGTACGGATTAAGCGTTCGAGTAGTTTTCTGACGTCCTCCTTCACTGCCATCTCTTCTGCAGTTGGGAGGAGTTGTATAACGAAATCAAATAGTGCTTGAGAGAGCTCGACGATGAAGAAACGATGTTTAGAAGCATGCCTACTACGTTGGTTCTGTGAGTGGAGGTAGGACTGGATGCTAGAGGGAGCAGCAATTGCGGCCTGCGCCATAGTGCGGATAGAGTGCAACCCGAGTTGAGTTGGGTGCGTTGCGGGTGAGCAAGCTTGATGATGGTGGATGGGAACAAAATCCACGACGATCACCTTCGTTGTGTAAGGCAGAAATGCTTGGTGCGGTGATACTCAGGACTCCCCAATTCGGAAGCCACCTTATTATTCAAAATGACTACTCTGACGCGCTACAGTGGCGTGCTGTAGCGAATGGGGACACAAGGATGCAGAGAAGACGTAAACCACAAGCCAGATATACATCTAGAGGCAAAATTTGGATGGATTGTAAAGTTATGTATACTCACAGACAGTACAAAAACGTTAGGAATCATGGATGAAGTACAATATAGCCAGATCAGCGGGTGTTCAATTGAGCTTTGCTTAAAACTACGAGAAATTCAGGTCAACATGCGGCGGCGCACCGTGATGGAACCAACAAACCTGTCTCATAGCTGACTTCGGAGGGGTCCGTACCCTGAATCTCTACAGCGATACCATCAAGCCTTCGCCTAAGAGCGTCTCGTGAAGAGGCGAACACCATCTTGGGTCTAATTTTGGCGTCATCTGGACACCTGATGAAATCCCGCGACACAGCGTGAGTAAGGCCAACAAACAGGTGCAGTAGCAGCGCCACTTACCAGGCGATGAAGCAGAGTTTAGTCCTCTTTCCTTCCTTCTCAAACTCAAAGTCATAGACTGCCCATTTGCACTGACCCGGGGGCAGATCCTTCAGGAACTCATCGTAATTGGATTCTTTAGACCTCTTCTCGACGATGATCTCCGTCGAGGTGCTGTTGAGGCTAAAGATGATGTACTTGTGTGCCTTGCCCAATTTGAGCTCTCGGAAAGCCGTAAGGCAATCGTCTGCCACCTGGACACCGGAAGCCTGTATACCGCTCAGAACATGGTCACTAAATGGCGTGCATACCCACCATGATGAACTGACAGATAAAGGTTGGTTGCGATACCAATCGCGATCAGACACATTTAAAGCCAACAAACTCCGACCTAACTTTGCTTGCATAAGCCAGGTTAACAACTCCCGAAGGTCACTTGCTTTGGACCGCCATGTCGTCCCTCTCCAAGGACGCCGATGCGTTCAAGCGCATCTTGCACCGCCAGGATTACAGTTCATGGCACTCACAGCCAGTGGCCAATGTCAACACTCAGCTGGTGTATGCCGTCGACCATCTCAAAGTGATTCGTGTATTCGTAGGCGTGAATCAGGCTGACCCCACGTCCAGTCCACCCCAAATCCAATGAGATTGCAGGACATTGCAATTGTGACAAACACACCTTTGGATACAGATGTAGTCCTCCTTGAGAAATTCAAGTCCCATGACCGCATCCAATATGACCCCAAAACGGATCTATACTCGTACCGTGTAGGTCTCGTGAGCAGTTGCAGCGCAGGGGGCTGAATTGTCCGAAGCATGACTTCAACTTTCGCAACAAAGCCGCGCTTTTAACTGAAATCCAACGACAAACGCGCAAGGGCGGTGGCATCCCTGTTCGGGCACTGAAAGAATCCTGGAAAGAAGCGCCACAGGCTATCGAAGAACTTGAAAAGGAGGGGGAAGTGCTGGTTACCCGCACGGTCAAAGATGGACAGCTGAGAATGGTCTTCTGGAACGAAATAAAACCCGACGAAGAGAGTGGAGGAAATCCGATTGAGAAAGGTCACCCTCTACTAACTTGCATATGGTCTAATCAGCTAATGCGTGCGCCTCAGAATTTCTTGATTTGTGGCATCAGCTAAAAGTACCAAACGACGTTGACTTACTCAAGGCACTTGCTTCAGGTATGTCCATGTACTGTCTTATCTCGTGGGTACAGTCTGAAGCTGTGCAGAGGGATTGCAGGCTACGGCAGCGGAAACTCCCATACCCAGGGCGCCGACTACAAAAAAGAAGGGGAAACGTTCTGTCCCCCGGCAAAGGCAGGCCAAGATCACGAACGTCCATCTCAAAGGGGAAATCGATTTATCACGGGATTATTACTCCACCAACAAATAGCATTGGCGTTAGCTACCACGTCTTTCGAGGTACCCTACACAACATCGTTGATAATATCTAGCTTCATCACTCTTACTGTGTCCATAATATCATCGAACTCAAGTCTAGCACTGTGACATCATCCAGTTCAACGAGTCTCGTCTACTTTCAAGAGTACCTTTTTCCCATATTTCCCGCTGGCCAGACCAGAAAGCGCGGTGTATATTTTCTCTGTGGCGTCCGAGTCCGACTCATCACGTCCGATCTCCAGAATCTCGTGTTCTGGACTGTCGAGCTATGCGACAATCAATCAATGAGAGCATCCACTAACTGAGTATCAGACTTGCCTTTCCTTCCCTTATAAGATTAGTTACAGCATGCATCATCTGAGTGCGTTCGTCAAGAGTTTTCTGGTCGTACCACTGTCTCTGCCAGTATCCGCGACACGTCAAGTTCTTGAAGATGAAAAGTGACGTTGGCAACGACAAGGGCTCTTTCGACATGGCGCCGTACGACACAAGATGTGAATTTTCACCGAGCAAGCGGGCCATCAGATCCGTAGTCTTTCCGCTCACGCAATTTAGGCCCAGCTTCACATCCTGAGATAACCTTGAGGCAGGAATCAACATGAGATAGGGATGGCCTTACTTTGCCTTGTGTCCACGATGACAAGGTGGCTTTGAAAGCCTTGTCCGCGAGTTCATCATAGGTCACAACGTGTGTTGCTCCTAGGGCTCTCAGATATGATTTCAGGGATTCCACATCGTCTCTGTTTGTTGCTTCAGTTATGATACGAGAATCGAACCAGGCTCTAACCTGTCACGGATGAAGTTGATGGTTTTAAATCCCTTGGAGGCAGCTATTTGAATAACTGCCTGTCCAACCTGCACGCTGCGTCAGTACGCCCACCAGCATGGTCACACAGACGTACGCACAGCGCTATTCGCTCCGTTCTGCACCACCCAATCGCCTTCTTTCAGCTGGACAAAATCATGCAGCATATTATACGCGGTGGGCGGATTCACCTAAAAAAAACATCATCGATGCGGGTTCGGCCAAGTCAACGAGCCGTGCATACCGTCAACGTCGCAGCTTGCGCTTTAGTGAGCCCCGAGGAATCAACCTTGAGCACATCCTCGACGCGGACGTTCCTACTCGACGCCCACGTCCCCATTTGCGCCTTCGTCATGACCACCCAATCACCCTCCTTGAGCTCGGTGACACCATTTCCGACCGAGAGGACCTGTGCTACTCCCTCGTTCCCGGCAACAAATATTGCAGACGAATCGGACGACGACAAGTCCGTACATGGAGAGGGTCGTGTTGGATAGACTCCTTCTATGGTGTTGATATCAGCAGGGTTGATCGGAGATAGCAGAAAACGGACGTTGGCGGTTCTTGGTGCTGGGAGAGGGAGATCTGGAAAGCGGCGTACGGAAAGAACAGAGGTCGGGGGCCCAGTCTTGCTGTACACCACGGCTCTCTGACTTGGAGCAACAGCCGACGTTCGGAATGTGCGTACAGTGGAACTGACCGTTGCGATACCGGCAGGGGAATAGAGCGCTGACAGATGGTGCGCAAGGTTGACAACATTAGTTGGTCTCATCTTGGACAACCAACTTGCTGGTTTGAGTCCAACTTGCAGAAAACGTAGTGCCTGATAACTGCCTAGCTAGTAGATACATCATATTCATATCACAACCAGTACCTAGGTATACAACCTACGAATGGGTAGATATAAGGTGAACATGCGGCATATATGCAAATGGATGGTGGTGCTGGAAATATCCACAACCAAATCCTGGTTGAGAGCGAAACATGGAAAGCAAAAACCGATAATGTCGTGTCCAAGGAAGTAAATATTGTGAGATTGAAAATGATGATATAAAATCAACATTAAGAGTCATTACCATCGTGTGGGTGTTATGCAAGAACCATATGTCTTCTTGGGTGTTTCACGCGTACAGGTATAGAAACATTCTCTTTCTCGTCTGTGTCGCTTGGCATAGATCCAATACTAGCTCTTCGACTTGACGACTTGATCTTCGCTTCCACGCTCGAACCGGAAGCTCTGCGCACTGCACCGACGACAGGTGGTCGAGTGTTCGCAGCCCTCCCTAGAGTGGAAGGAACTCGAGGGAGAACGGGTGACGAAGCTCGGGTTGTGACGGCGGTTCGCAGGCCCTTTGAGGGTTGTGCTGATGGGAAACCAGCAGCAGATGGTGCTGAGTTTGTGCGTCCAGCAGTCAGACCCGCTGTC
>JBBPQJ010000115.1:0-13023 GCA_038092415.1 Xerocomus tenax
AGTCGCTCGCCCGTCGTGAGCTGGGCCAAGGCTGCGATTGGGGATTGGGATGGACAGACGGCACAATCATCAATCATCCCATCTTGAATGAGTTCGATACGGTACTGGAGTTCGAGGGAGGCGTCGATAACGTCTCGAAGTCGTTTGCAAACCTAGAGTCGCCACATCAGACCCATTGATGAAACAGAAAAAGGAAAACAGGCGCGCAACTGAACGACACCGAATGACGGTTCGACATTCGACAAAACCACAAATCGCCCCAATCAATTCAGTTGGAAGATCGATGAGACATGTACAAGGCATCGTACAGTGGAGGACTGGTGCACGCATGGTGGAGGAGAAATACAAGGAAGAGATAGGACACGCTTCTTTTATTATTCTGGTGCGCCTTCACCTGGCCCCATGATCTTCGCCACCATTCACGAGTTCATCTCCATTATGAACAGGGACCTTGCACAATAAACACCGCCTTTTCTCGGTCACTGCCTCGACCGCTGTCTCTCTGTAAACACTCGTCGCTCTGACTCAACAACATCTCTTGACCAACCATAGAAGAGGACTATCAAAATAAACATATTCTTGGACATTCCGAACGCCAGGTGCTTATCGTGTATGTCACTGAAACAAGAGAAGCAGAAGTCTGTTACGTAAGCATTTCCCTCATTGCATAGATGCAGCGAAGATGGTCCGTGCGTGACAAAACAGAAAACCGTCATCAGCTGGTTGGCCATGGTCAGGTGGAATGGAATGAATATGCGCCAAGCTCCTGCAGTATTATCTTATACTCCGGGAGGTCGGTCGGCAGGCCCAGGACAAGAACCTCCGCAGGATCCGAACAGCCAGGCGTGCCCTGCCTCTAATATGATTGACAGATGACGGGTGAGGCACCCGAGTGAGTGGACTCGTTGATCCAGACATTTACCTGGTATGCAATGTCGCGCATTGCTAATGAGCAGGACGCTAGGGACAACATTTGCCAAGGTTGAGATCCTAGCCAGCCATCTCGAGAAAGCGTCGATCCAGTCAATCCCACTAAGTCCGTCCGGCTCCGGCTTCGTTGCAACATTTCACAAAATACATTCAAAATCTTTACTTGCATACGGGGTTCACTTCGTCGTGTCCCCAGCTTTCTTGACCTCAGTGGCGACCTGCTCCTATATATTGCATTAGCTCACAGCAGGGTAGCCTCTCGCCTTGACGCACCTCCGTGAGAGCGTATGGGAATGCTTTCACTTCGCACACCTAGAGCGGCGCTGAGGCCTTGAAGTATAACAACTCAATAGCGTAGAAATCTTACCTCACCCTTCCACCAGCGTATATTGTCCTGGTAGTAGAGTTCCACCTGTCGGGCCAAGGGTGAGGTCATTCCCATATCGATTGTACGCTAACTCACGCTTGTAGGACGTTGAGCGAACTTTTGAGTGCGAGGAATTGTCTCGGTTCCAACTATCTTGTCGTTAAGGTAAAGTGTCCATTTGCGGGCCTCAATGTTCTGCACAAAGGTTGCCACAAATAGCTTATCCACTGGTGGCGCGTCGGAAGAATTGAGCGAGACAGGGACAAGTTCATCAGGATCGCGAATAAGAACCTTGAGGGGAACCTCAAAACTCAAGTACTTTTGTTTGTTCTCGCTGTATCGCAGGTTGCAGATGGTCCAACCTGGAGCCTGACGAACTGAACCAGTTTGTTTTGCCCGTATCTCAAAGGTGAAAGATCTTGCAGAGTTTATGTCATCGATGGGGTATGACATGTCGCCGCTGTAACAATGGATGATAAAATAAGTACGACGAGGCAAGACAGAAACAATATCACCTACGTATTTTCTGTCGATTTGTGGTTGAGTTTTAGGGAGAATCCCTTTGGCGATGGTGCACCAGGGGATACAGGCGTTGCTGATGATATGTCTGACCATGTTAAATTTCCCATGCTATCGACCTGACCAAAAAAGAGGGAAGGACTTTCGAGTCGGGAAAACTTGTTATCGTTGGGCAGCCTATGTTCCAGGTCCTTCGGATCCTCCACGTACAAGATGTGTGCAGGGGTCGAGGGATCGTTGAAAAACCCAGCGTTTTCGCGAAGGATTGCAAGAAGCTGAACGATGGCCAGATCAGGTTTCAGCTTCGCAGTTTTGGGAGTGAAAGGGGTCATGACGAATAGCGGTATTGCGCTTTGAAGTCCGATGGCCCTGCAAATATCGTCGATGCTGCTCAAGCAAACGGACTCCTTCGAATTCTCGTCAAAGGACTGT
This sequence comes from Xerocomus tenax, assembly GCA_038092415.1. Taxonomy (NCBI): domain Eukaryota; kingdom Fungi; phylum Basidiomycota; class Agaricomycetes; order Boletales; family Boletaceae; genus Xerocomus; species Xerocomus tenax. Next base: position 2,249 of record JBBPQJ010000115.1, read on the forward strand.
ACTGAATCCCTGGATTTCTGGATATCGGAGACGAAATGCCGGAACCGGAGGAACTCGCTCTCCAACCCCACAAGAGTCGACGGGTAATACTGGCTCAATGGATGTTTTTCGTCATCCGGTTTAAGATGACGTTTGTACAGATCAGAGGCTTTCATCAGCACTGGGATATCATAAGACCCGTCTTTCTTCTCGGAACACTTGAAGATGCCGCCAGATTGCAGTTGAACGTTTCCATGTTGATAATTATGAAGGAAGGTTCGAAGCTGATGGAGCAAAATCCCATGTTCTTCTGTGTATTGACCTGCAGCAGCAAAGGCCACTCGAGCCAGCTCAGGAACAAATTCTTCGAGGCTCTTGGTGCCGTCTACCAGGACAGAAAAGCGGCAGCGGAGGTCATCAAGCTGCGAAAAGGCCTTCAAGACTTGGTCCACAAAAAGCGCATCGATCTCATAGACCCTCCCTCCTTGGATTAGTGTCTCCGGGACTGGTTGAAGAGTAACAGAGATCGGGACTCCCCCGTCAGAGCCGACACTCAAAGAGGCTTCTGGGATGGTGTCCAGCAAATCCTTTGGGTTGATCGGGAACCGCATTATGGCGACATCGCTGTGAATCTAAAATACAAGGGTAAACGATCATACCAATCCACTAATGAGCGCATGCACATACGACAATATCGAACTTATCGTCCAAACAGCTGAAGGTGTCCTTTATGCCCGATTTCGCTTTACAATCAAGGTCGATTGCACCCTTGAGTTTGTTGAGCTGTGCCTTCAACCGTCCTTCGAGTTTCTCGCTCTTTGTCAAGTTTGACTGCCTGGCGACGAGGTTGACGATAACATTGCCGCCATAGACAATGGAGGAGACGAAATGCGTAGCCGATTCTTCGCCAATATAATCCTCCGATGCGATAGCTAGGACGTTTCTGCCCAACTTCTTCTCTGCGAACAGGATGCGTTTCTCTTGTTGGCGCATCTTCAAGGCCAAGGCGAATGCTTGCTCGTGAGCATTAGAGTTCGTGTCTCTGAAGTAGGAGAAGGAGCCCGAGACGTCCGCACGGCCGCTCAGGATTTCGAGCGAAAGCTTGGCGTTGATATCGAGTAGAGAGGCTTTTTCTTCGAGTGTAGTAGATGGGCGAATCGAAAGATCAATGTGCTCGATGCAGGTCTCAACCACTTCGATCTTTTCCTGTGGCTCAGAGTAGAGCTGGACACCCAGAAACTGTCCCGTGCGCTGGTTGTACAGCTCTCCAAGACGGACATTGTTACCAAGAGTCGACGTTCTAAAGACAATTGGCTTTGTCCCAGTTTCACAGTCGGGCTTTGACGTGTCGTTGGACATCTTTCTGTAAATGCAGCTGGGTTGGTGGAGACGATGCTGGAGGGTCAAAAACCCGGAGTGACTGCAGAATCAGCAGCGCTTGTGCGGGCCGTGCCGTTCGAGTCAACAAGCCAATCATGATCAAGATCTACTGCCAGTGTGGACATCTGCTTCATGATCAGTTCTGCCGAATGCCGCATGTTGACGCCTTCAGCCTCGTGTCTTGATGAAGGGAGTTTGTAAGGGTTTAACGCTCGCCGCTCAGCCGCTTAGGCTACTTTATTTGGTTCAAGCCTGTAAATACTTTGGATCAAACCTACCTACGAACGTTTTCAATGGCTAGGTGGCGGTTTATTACCCCACTTCCAGCTGAACCCAAGTTTCCAGGGATTCTCTGCTAGCATAAAGTACAACAACTTACATATAACAACCACAACACTCTTCGTGTTACTTAGTGAGTGCGTTCACAACCCAGGTCCCAATCGGGTGACGTGACTCTGCTGGTTCTACAGCGACCAACATGCACGCAGTCCCGTGGAAGTAATCCAATGTAGCTTGTGACCTGTGGTCTTCTGCCATCACTGGGCTCCTGACGTCTATGGAAGATTTCATCCGAGTGACTTCCAATACCTCCATGATCGGACTCTTGTAGAACTCATCCATAAATTCTTCTGAAAATTCCGTGAAATCGGGTTTCGCCTGTCCAACAAAAAAGACGCCCTCTACTTGTTCGTGGGTCAGCCCTTCGACTGCATCTGCGAGGTAATCGAGATAGGTCGACTCCAAGTCTAACTTGTCGTTCACGTCCAGCTCCTCTGTGGTAAAAAGATTTACCCTACTCTTACAAATGTTACGGTAAAGTAACCTGATCGAATAGCGCAGGCCGAGCGCATCACACACATCCGCAAGCATGCGGTCCGATCCTTTGAGCTGGCTTAGCAACGGCTCAACCAGATTGCGCCCCGTATGGACGTATTCATGAACGAGACCGAATCCGAGATATCCGCCCTTGGGGAGTTTGGAGGTGTCATTCAACAGATCAGTGAGTGCCTGTCTGACCTTCAGATGAAAAGGTGTGGGAACGGATGAGGTGATGGGGTGGATAGGTTTATGATACAGATTGTATGTGAGTGTGAGGCGATATCCAGAGGTGATGGGCAAAACCTCGTGCTCGACGTCACCATAGAAGGCGATGAAGTAAACTGAGGACTCAGTGACGCTCGAAAACTTGTCTGTGAAATCGATGGTCCACTCCTTTTTGGATTGACGAAGTACGAATTGACCACCCTCATGGAGAGTAGGAAGGATGATGACCAAGGATCCAAACATATTCTGACCATGCGGCGCGTCCTTGTGAGCCTCGAAGAAGTCACCTTTCCCTGAAAAACGATTCGTTTAAGTCGAAAACGTCGAGAATACTAACATTTGACAGTCGCCTGGATACTCACCGTAGACGTTCAATTTGTATAACTCCATGTCCATCGAAGCATGGCTCTCTGTGAGCAATGCCTTTGACACCTGTTCATGGATGCCAAGACTGTGTGGATCAAGGAGGGTCGAGAACGAAGTGAGATCCATCTTTCCTGCCTGGAGATACAAATCGTCATTTCGGCCAAATTCTGGCTTGCAAGCTTTATACAACGCGTCCAGGTCGTCTGACCCTGCGTTGGAAAAATCGATGCGACTGTGTATTGGTAAGAGACATCATTCGTGCGTGGGTGGCTCAAAGTAGCTCACCGATTGAGTCCATATTCGTCGGTGTAATACAGGAGACGTTGGTAGTCCTGGATGGGACATAGCCCTGTGTAGAATGGATCGCGTTCTTGCAATGCAACCTGCAACGCGACAGCTTTGGGGTGTTCTTTAGAGTCGAAGTATGCGTCTAAGAACGCCTGTCTGTAAAAAAAGGATGGAGCGTGCAGGACACATCACAACTATTCAGGGTCACTTTCGTATAGAGCTATTCCCAAATTTGTACATGTTTTTAGCAACGCGATTTTCCAAATTGGGACACAATATATTTTTCAATGAACTCTTGCCATTCACTAGAGGATACAGCCGCGGGTGCCTCTTTCTGTTCGTGAGAATCAAGCATTGATGATGGATGCCAATGATTTATAGGATCAGATTGAGAACACAAAGGATGAGGTACAACTTTTATCGATATCTGCAACCTACGAAGCATTCGGAACAAGTACTTTCTCTCTACACTGGAACACGAAGAATGGAAACAACGCAAGTTGCCAAGCAGCCTGACATGTCGATCCCCAGTTGCGACCGGAAAGGGATGATGATTACAAGTAATCACAGATCAGTACGAGATATTGAGACAGTTTGACAAACGCACTAGCGTCGCGTATGACGGGATGCTGGCCTGCCTCATCGACAGTCATCAAGTTATCGTACTTATTACAGCATACCCGCATCAGACACAAAAACCTTCAACACTAAGTGCTTCATCCACATCCGAGAAAAGAAAGCTGATACACAAACAGAATGTGATATAGGTTGATCGCTTCAAGCCGATGTTCAAAGTTCAAACGACAATGGATAGGGTAAAACTTTTCCGGTGATCTCAAAACCTGGAATTTTTAAAACCAGGTAACGACAACTTACATATAACATCACAACGCTCTTCGTACATAGGGAGTCCGTTCATAAGTCAATCGGGAGACGTGACTCTGCCGGTTCTACAGCGATCAACATGCACGCAGTCCCGTAAATGTACTCCAGTTGTGCCTCGTTGCCGTACGTCATCACTGGGCTCCTGACGTCTATGGAAGATTTCATCCGGGTGATCTCCAATACCTCCATGATCGGACTCTTGTAGAACTCGTCCACGAATTCTTCTGGGAAGTCCGCGAAATCCGGCTTCCATTCCTGTCCGACAAAGAAGATGCCCTCTACTTGTTCGTGGGTTAGCCCTTCGAGCGCATCTGTGAGGTAATCGAGATAGGACGACTCTAACTCCAACTCGTCGCTCACGTCCAGCTCCTCTGTGGTGAGGAGATTTACCGCGCTGTTACAGAACTCACGGTAGAGCAACCTAATCGAATAGCGTAGGCCTAGCGCATCGCATACGTCCGCAAGCATACGGTCCGATCCTTTGAGCTGGCCCAGCAACGGCTCAAGCAGGTTGAGCCTCGTGTGGACGTACTCGTGAATAAGACCGAATCCGAGATATCCGCCCTTGGGGAGTTTGGAGGTGTCATTCACCAGATCAACGATTGCCTGTCTGACCTTCAGATGAAAAGGCGTGGGGATGGATGACGTGATGGGGCGAACGGATTTATGGTACAGATTGTACGTGAGTGTGAGGCGATATCCAGAGGTGATGGGCAAGACTTCATGCTCGACGTCACCATAGAAGGCGATGAAGCAAACCGAGGGCTCAGTGGCGCTCGAGAACTTGTCTGTGAAATCGATGGTCCACTCCTTTTTGGATTGACGAAGTACGAATTGACCACCCTCATGGAGAGTAGGAAGGATGATGACCAAGGATCCAAACATATTCTGACCTCGCGGTGTGTCCTTGTGGGCCTTAAAAAAGTCACCCTTCCCTGGAAGACGATTCGTTTAAGTCGAAAACGTCGAGAATACTAACATTTGGCAGTCACCTGGATACTCACCGTAGACGTTCAACTTGTATAATTCCATGTCCATCGAAGCATGGCTCTCTGTGAGCAATGCCTTTGACACCTGTTCGTGGATGCCAAGACTGTGTGGATCAAGGAGGGTCGAGAACGAAGTGAGATCCATCTTTCCCGCTTTGCGATACGAGTCATCAAAGACGTTTTCTCCGTTTCGGCCAAACTCTGCTGGCTTGCAAGCTCTATACAACGCCTCGAGGTCGTCCGACCCTGCGTTGGAAAAATCAATGCGACTGGGTATTGGTAAGACACATTCCTCGTGTGTGGGTGGCTCAAAGTAGCTCACCGATGGAGTTCAGATTCGTCGGTGTAGTACAGAAGACGTTGATGGTCTTGGATAGCACATAGCCCTGTGTAGAATGGATTGCGTTCTTGCAACGCATCTTGCAACGCAACCACTTTGGGATCAGAGGAGTTATATTGTCTCATGGTTGTTGTAGAGTCGTAGTCCGCTGCAGCAAACAAACACGCCAGCGTGCCACACATTTTTCTTTCTCGTTTCCTGTTGGAACCAGCTGTTTCAAGGTCCCTAATCTTGTGTCCTCATGTCCGCTCAGTCCACAGTTCCAACAGACATCGTCTTTCAGGTTCTCTGTCACTCTGACCCTCGAGACATCATTCAATGGCGAACAGTAAGTCAAAGTCGCACAATTAACTTTACACACTCACTGCAAAACCTCTCCGTTTGGTAGGTCTCAAAAGTGTTTTATGCCATCGCCAACGAAATGGCACTTTGGAAAACCTTGTATAAAAATGCTCCATTCCCGCGTCCGCCTGGTCCATTTACCACCCAATCTATCGCGTCCCTCGAGCGGGCGCTTCTCAAATCTGGGCGGCTCGCAGAGTCTTGGACAACACGCCCCATGCGCGCAATTTCGAGTCTCACCATCAACACTTATCAAAGTGACCAATTACAAATGCCCCTCAAACTTATCTCTGGACGGTGGCTCGTCATGTCCGAATCTCGCAGACGATTCGTGCTGCATGATATCGATCCTGTGGCAAGGAAGCATACAAAACAGGATATATGGGAGCAGCAAACACCACAGATATCAGACTGGGATGTTGAATCAATCGTATCTCCAGAGGGACACTGTATGGTGTACGTGATGGTGAAATTCGGCTCTTCACAGGACTGGTATGTCTCCCTGTTGTCTGATGGCCTTGCAGAAAGGCACTGCTTATATTCATGTGTCCTCGTATAGGAAACTGCTGGAATTCCGATTGAATTACGACACTGGCGAACTACTTCATTCGGCTACCATAGACCCTCCCAAGACTGGGAGCAAGTCCCTTTACAAAGCGAAACTATATGCTGGGAATTCACAACTCCTCTTCATTCCGGTCCGCCCAGGGGTTCAGATGGTGCTTGATACGCGAACACGTGTATTCTATAATGTCCCGCTTTCGTATGAGGTATGATGGTGGTTTATATGACCGATGCACACCAGATGAACTTGATTTGTTGTTAGATCCCATTGGATAACCCGCGGATCATGTTCTCTGATACATGTTTCATCGCTCTCCGTCGCTCCGATTATGCGACCCATGTATATGCCTACACGCTTCTTCCTGATGGAGCCACGAGTGAGACTGGCCAGCGTACCCTTTGTCTCACCCATGAAGGGATCATACTTGCCCTCATTTTCAACGTCAAGGTCGTGAAGCCTGCCATTGATCTCGCCACTGGGGCGACGAACATTAGGCTTGTTGATTACTCGGTCCATCTTGAGCCACTTGAGCTCAAGTGTGTGGAAATGACACTTCCGAAGTGTTCCCCCGGCGTGGTCTTACCGATCAATATCGAAACGCGCGATATCAAGATTCCGCGGGAACGAGTGCGGCTTGGCCGTTATGAAAGGCACTGTCAATACATCGACGTATCTGACGACGGGCAGATTAGGGGCTTCTTCAGGGCGGAGAAACGAGAACCAAGAACAATAAAGCCTTGGGACACGACCGAAAGGCATCTCGCCATGAAGTTTGCCATCGACACGACGCAGGACCCATGGGTCATCACGCGCAGCCAGATTGCACCTGCTGTATGGAACGAAGAGGAGGATCCAGGATTCGACGGAACGGGCGAGGATATATTTTTCGACGGTGTGCGAGGGCGGCTGTGTTACCTTTACCCGACGGAGCGAAACATCGTCGTCGCAGATATAGAGTAAAAGCGTGACATCATCCTCGCAGAAATCCAGAAGCTTTCATGATACATATTTACGCAATGATACCTACGCACAAACTAGACGCTGCTTCAAAACCTCCGTACAGCTCAAGACTCCTCCCGCATTCGCGATCTCCCTTACGAGATTTGTATGGTCTTCCAGGTGATATTGTTCCACCTCAAGTCATTCCCTTTGCCGAGGGGGCTTTTGTTAGGACCCTCATTGGCTATAGTAACAACGTATATCATTATTATGTCTAGGTCTATGGGCTGAGTGAGGAAGCGCTTACCAAAGAACTACAGCATACGACGACGGAGATGTCAGTGAACAACTTGTGTAAAAGGTCCGAGGCTTACAAATGCGGTAAAATCCTTTGTATTGATGCCATCGTAAAAGACAGCGTGATCATCATACCATCTTACGGAGTGCGAGCCACCTTGGAGCGAGTTGACAGACTTGTAGGTGAGACGTCCACGAACGTCTGTAGTCCTGATTAGTCCTGATTACACTGGAATGATTGGAATGATACACACTGAAAGAATGACTATAGACCGCGTCATTTTTCCCGCAGTTCAGGACGGCCTCCCTACCTTGCGACTTGCACGCGATGGTGATTTGCGTAGAATTGGCATTCTTCGCAGCAATCGCGGTGGCCGTGTTATAGTCTACCAATTTCCATTGACCTGTGCTACGTTTGCCCACCAAGCCAGAGTCGCCAGCCCTATTATACTAGATGGTGCATAATCTCAGCTTGCGAGGGAAAAGAATAGACTGGGCTCACCAAATCATGGGCAAGAAACTACAAGGATAGCATATTAGAGAGCATCGATGAGCAAGGGAGACGACCAACCTCGCCAATTAAATTGGTTTGCGAGCCCGGTGCGTAGAACTTGATGTGCACGTAGAGCTTGCCGTTCTCTTTTACTTGCTCGACGTAGAAATCAGCGTTGGTCGGGCCAGTCTTTGACAACTTGGAGTTGCAGTCATCGTCGAAGAAACCATCTTTGTAAAAGAAGTCTCCTTTAGGATCTTCATACAAAGTCCATCAGTCACTAGACGTCTTTGCATTAAACGGGGAAAAAAAACTCACCAGGTCCGACGTAAAAACCGACTGAAAATTCCCAACCCAGATCGCTAGCCTCAAAGCGAAGAGACGGGGAGTTATAGATGGTCTTGAAGAACAATGCTTCTGCGATCGTCTGACGAGGATACTTTGCATTCAGAATGTCGAACAATCCCATGTTTGTGGCGTGACGAGATTTCGAATGAGTATCACCTTTCACCGTGATGTAGGTTATATGCCAGAGGGATGGATTCTCGATCCATTTTATACATCTCGACCCAACTCCTTATCTCATCGGAGCCAAAATATATGCACAGTTCACGTTGAGGTCTCAATCTATCTGTAAGGCACCGTTTGTCTGATCGCGCAGGACACGGAGCATAAGTCAGCACAGGGTCTTTGAAGTTTGGACAAAATCAAGTGACTATATGTTGGATCAATACGTTATAGGATCCAGAGTTTTTTTTTAGTGTCAGCGAGAGATGTTTCTCACCAGATCCAGCGCTGATAAAAGGTCTGAATTGACAGAATGGAGTCCATTGCCGTCCGGAGACCCACCTGTAGAGTAAACAGCGTCGGCTGCCTGCAGCCTACACTATATCCTCGCTGCCAGAGGTATAAGTCCTTGATTCACTGTATCCATCCCTACCGCCTACATGTGTCACCGGGAGCCGGACATTAGCGCCGACAACATCTAAGAATACGTATACAATTCACATTCAGATCCTGTGGTCCAGGGTCCTTGCCAGAATGTTGATAATGAGCGGTGATGACTTCATTTTGTTCTATGGCACAGGAAACCGGAATGTGGGTTAACCGGAAGGGTTCTTGAACGAAACTGACCGCACTTGGGTCAACATTGTTTGTTTGTTACCAACCTTTAGGCAAAGAGGGAGCCATTGATTCTGCCTGAAGCCAGCCCTCAAGGCCATTCACCGAGACTAGGAAATCCAGTCGCAATAGGATAGGATTAGTGTTCCCGCCAAGTTCCTACAGAAAAGTCGACAGATATTTGAGAAACGCACTCATCTGGTAAGTCTGTAACGTCCAAGGTCGACTTTCGGAGGTTTCCGAGCGCTATTCAACAACTAGAAATCGGCAAGAACAATACCGTTTGATCCGATCATCGCATCGTCGAACGTGAACTACAAGTACATTCACACGTCACGCGCACGGTTGACATGACTTACCTACACAGCCCATTCTTGCCTACTCAATGTCAACAACAACGGTTTTCTCTCGCCCGCTCGGGTGAGGGTAACACAACCGCCCTCGCATACCGTCAAAAAATATGTGGCCCGATTGGTTGACTCCTGGATCCTCCCTTTCGTTCCATCCAGCAGGGGCAATCTGATGACACATGGGTCCTGATTCGTGTCGATGGCAAATTTCATGATGACCTGATTTTCGTACGTGGACCAAGGCCTTCTTAATCCTCGCAGTCGTTCCTCCGCCCTAAGAAAACCCCTTATTTGCCCGTCGTCGGATACGTCGATGTATTGGGAGCGAGAACAATAACGGCTGAGCCGCACTCTTCCCCGCGGAAGCTCGATGTCGCGTGTTTTGACATTGATCGGTAAGACCACGCCAGGGGAACACCTCGGAAGTGTCATTTCCACACACTTGAGCTCAAGTGGATCAAGATGCCTGGGACAATCAACAAGCCTAATGTTCGTCGCCCCAGTGGCATCAATGGCAGTCTTCGTGACCTTGAAGTTGCGAAGGCGGGCATCTATGCTCCCATCATGGGTGAAGCAAAGGGAATGCTGGCTAGTCTCGCCTGCAGCTCCATCAGGAAGAAGCATGAAGACATTTACGACAGTTGTATGGTGGGAGTGACGGAAAGATATGATTGTATCGGAGAGTGCTATCCAGTCGAGACCCGAGGAAGACAATGGAATCTAATGTTTCCATAAAATCATGTTCACTTGGTATTCCCCACTCATATAAGCCACACGCACCTCGTTCAATGAAGCAGCTCTATAGAATATGTGTGTTCGCGTATAAAATACCAACTGGTCATCTTGTGTGGCCGGAATGAAGATAAGCTGTGAGTCCCCAACATACAGGGCAGCTCTGAACGATGGTTCAATCCCACCATGCGGAGGGTCTATGACCGCCAAATGATGCAGCTCGTCAGTTTCGTAATTCAACCGGAATTCCAGCAGCTGCCTGTACGAGGGACCATGAATATAACGAAATGCTTGTTCGGAAGACCATCAAACGTACCATCCGGGTGAACAGTCGAAGTAACTCAACAACAAATATATCATACAGTGTCCCTCTGCAGACACGATTGATTCAACATCCCAGTCTGATACCTGTGTTGTTTCCTGCTCCCACATAACCTGCTGTGTATGCTTCCCTGCCACAGGATCGACATCATGTAGCACAAATCGCACAGACGATTCGAACACGACCAGCCACCGTCCAGAAATAAGTTTGAGGGGCTTTGGTAATTTGTCACGTTGATGAATGTTGATAATAAGACTCGAAAGTGCGCGCATGGGGTGCGTCGTCCATGAGTCTGCAAGCCGCGTAGCTTTGAGAAGCGTCCGTTCGATAGACGCCACAGAC
>JBBPQJ010000116.1:0-12893 GCA_038092415.1 Xerocomus tenax
AAACTGGCCTATCCATATTAGACAGGTTGGGAGGCCTCAACAACTTGAACCTTTCGCCTGTCGCATCGATTCATACCACCCTGCAAGAAGCATCTTCTCCCCATGCCACCCCATCGCCTCAGCTTCGGTATCCATCCGAAGAAGACCCCAATGACCAGCCATCCATATGTCCTTCTGAGGAACCGGTTAATGAAATCCCACTTCCTCCCTTCTCACTACTTTTGTGCCCAGCGCACGAACAAGTCTACAGGCCAGTCGCCCCATTCATCTTTTGTTCCCGTCCAGCCACCCCAGAGCCCAAATGTGAGGCTTCCCCCATCGTCCTCCTTCTCGCAGGAGTAAAGAGAGAGTTAGAGGAAGGAGAAATTGACAAGGACAAGGAGAATGTGAGAAAGAAGCAGAAGGTTGAGGCATCCATCGTTAGAGATAGAGAAAACTCACACATACTGTAGTACTTCATCCCTACAACCCGCTCAAGCCACACCCTTGCTACAAATTTTGAACATTTTTGAATATACTTTGTTTTTGACATGCTAAACATGTCCACATCCATAATCAATCAAATGGCTGACACCAGCATCGCCTGGGAAGAAAGGATGCTCATGCTCTCTACTTGGATGAGAGATAGTGAAACTTACATCAAGGCAGTGCAGGCCACTGTTACCGAACAGCAGAACATAATTGCCACTCAGGTACAAAAGATGATTGATCAAGATGCTGCTATTGTCAGACAAGCTGTAATTATCAGCAAATTAGAAAAGAAGCTCGGTAAAATGAAAGCCGACACCTCACCCAACGCAGGGTTGTCAGGTGGCTCCAAGGTTATGATATTCGCTGACCCTGGTGAATATGATGGTTCATTTGCTAAATTCGACGAATGGTGGGCAAAGAAGAACGGTTGGCTTGATGTCAACCAAAGTTCAATCACCCCTAGCTTCTACAACACAGTAGTTGCTGTTTTGTCTTGACTCCTCAGGCCTAAAGCAGGTCCATTTGCACAAGTAAGACTACAAAAGGGATGACACTATAACTGGGACACTCCAGCAGAAGAGATCACGTCCCTTTTTAAAGGAAATTTAGTTAAAGAATGAGCAATCGAAAAGCTCGAGAAAATATATCAGACACAAGGACAGTCAATTGACAGCTTCCTCATTGGATAGGAGGCAGAATACGTGAAATCTGAGATAGGGGATTCTTAGGCTATTCACTCACTTGAAACACACATGCAAAAGCACATCATTGATCACATTTGGAAGAAAGGGGAACACCAAGAAGCAGACAAAGAGATCCCCAATGCTGTCATCAGATACATCTGCAAGATCCAGGAAACCGGATTGATATATGAAGGACTAAACATAGTAAGGGGCTGTACACAACAATAGTTTCAAAGTGGAAATAACCAGGGTTGATCCAAATCGAGAGACCCAAATGCTATGGACCTCGGCACTGCTAGCCAACAAAGAAGCGGTTGCTTCAATTGTGGAAAGACAGGACACACAGCAAGAGAGTGCCATTCACCAAAGATTGAATGTCCCCTTTTCAAATGGCTTGGAGGAAAATACAAGAAGGACTGTCGAAAGAATTCTAGTGGTCAACAACAGCAACAAAGAGACAATTGTGCTGCAACCTCCTGGGATGAGGTTAAAAGCCCACAAGTACAGGCCGATGAGGCCAAACAACAATAGAACAACCCATTCAAGGCCATTCACAGCATGAATTGGGAAGAAGCTCAGGCATACTTCCGTGATTACGAAGACACTGAAAATAAGAAGAAGGGAAAAGGTCGTGCCTGAAGGACAAATCTGGGTGTCCAACAGGCTTAGGTAAGAAAAAGGTAATGTTTACTTTGGATACGCACAATTCTTTTGCTGCTCTTGATACATACAATTACGATACCGATTTATCCTTGCCGTCAGAGGGGCCCGAGTTATCTTGGCTCGCCGGAGACGCTACATCCGGGCTTAATTCCTCTATTATACCCAAAGAAGAAAAAACTGACATGACCACTGATAAACAAATCCCAGATGAAGGCATATTTTGCAGGTCCCTTAATTTAAAGAACGAACTCAATGTTGAGATTCGTATCTCAGTCCCAAAAAGGAAAGATTACACTCTCGTTACGGCTCTTCTTGACAGTAGAGCAAATGTTATATTCATTGATCGGGCTTACGCAGAAAGGCTTCAGTTCCCACTCATAAAGCTCGATCGCCCTATTAAAGTATTCAACGTTAATGGTACCAAGTACTCTGCCGGAGATATCACGCATGCAGTAGAGCTGATGCTCGAATTCAAAGGACATCATGAGAAGATTCTAGCTGAAGTCACGGACTTAGGATGGCAGCAAATGATATTAGGATATTCTTGGCTCAAAAGGCACAACCCCGATATAAACTGGCGCACTGGCAAAGTCATGCTTAAGTGCTGCAGTGAAGAGTGTAGATCACTCCAAGACAAATCTATCTTTGCACGCCTCATCGAGAAAGAAGAATATAATATCTAGTATCAAGTTCTGGAAACCATCAAACATCTAGAAGAAGAAGAAGAAGAAAGGATGATTGCTGTAGGACAGGCAGTAGACCCCCGGTTGAAGGAACTTCTGGATGAAGGACGAACTGCTGAAGCGTTAGTCCCTTCTGAATACCACGATTTCATCTCTGTCTTCAAAGAAAAGGAATCTGAATGATTGCCGACAAGAAAGTCATGGGATCACGCGATCGATCTCAAGGACACGTTCACTCCTAAAAAGGGTAGATTGATTCCCCTTTCCTTTGACGAACAAGAAGAAGTTTCTGGTTGGCTTGACGATCAACTCTGCAAAGGCTACATTCGCCCCTCCAAGTCACAGCAAACATCCCCTGTTTTCTTTGTACCCAAGAAAGACAGAAGAAAACACATGGTACAAGATTACAGATATCTTAACGAACACACGATATGCAATAATTATCCGCTCCCCCTGATTTCCCAATTAGTGGATCGCCTAAAGGGAGCCAAGCTATTTACGACCCTAGATCTGAGATGGGGTTACAACAACGTACACATTAAGGAAGGCGACAAATGGAAAGCTGCCTTCGTTACCCATAAAGGAACTTATGAACCCACTGTTATGTTCTTCGGACTATGCAACTCCCCCGCCACATTTCAGACTATGATGAATGATTTATTCGAAGATATGGAAGATGTTGTTGTTGTTTACATCGATGACATCATGATATTTACCAAGACAGATGATCCGAAGGAACACGCAAAGATCGTCCAGAAAGTACTGCAAAGGTTGCAGGAAAACGATCTATTCGCCAAACCGGAGAAATGTCACTTCCATGTTAAAGAGGTTGAATATCTAGGAATGATAGTCAGCGCCGATGGAATCAAGATGGACCAAAAGAAGGTCTCGGTGTTGAACGAGATATTATATCGAGTTCCAACCCTATTTAGTAGTATTAGATAAGCATAGTGTATATAAGTTCGAACTCAGCATCTGAGTTCTAATAACATCTTAAACCTCTTACAACTACGTTCGAGCACATCAACTCAACCAACGGTGAGTACGCCTTACGGCTGTTCCTCTCCTCAGAGAGGGTCAAAACACCCTCATTCAACACTCGGCTATACTTGACTGGCCAGCTCCCACGAATGTCAAAGGAGTTAGAAGTTTCCTCGGCCTTGCTAATTTCTATCGAAGGTTCATTAAAGATTACGCGCAAGTCGCACGACCCCTGAATGATCTACTAAAGAAGGAACAACCCTTTACCTGGAAGCAGGAACAGCAGATGGCGTTTGATACACTTAAAGAAAAGTTTACGACAGTGCCAATCTTGGCATATCCAGATATAGATTGCAAGTTCCGGTTAGAAACCGATGCATCAGATTTTGCCACAGGAGCAGTGCTCTCCATTCTCAAAGAAGATAAATGGCACCCTGTAGCATTCTCCTCTCATAGTATAAGTCCACAAGAAAGGAATTATCCAATCACAGATAAGGAAATGTTGAGCATTATCCGAGCGTTGGAGATATGGAGACACTATCTTGAAGGGGCCAGAGATCAATTCGAAATCTGGAATGATCACACGAACTTGCAATACTTTATGAAAGCACAAGATCTTAACCGTCGGCAAGCCCGATGGGCGCAATATTTAACATGATTCAACTATCTCTTTGTTTACAAAGCAGGTTCTTCTAATGTCAAAGCAGACACACTCTCAAGGAGAGAAGATCACGCTGTTGGCATAGAAGAAGATAACAAGGGAATCACTATGATTTCCCCGGAGAGGATACAAACTGCGACCACGGTTACAATCCAAGATGAAGGGGATATATTACGTTCAAATATCTTTAAGAGATTGACGAAGCTTAAAGAAAGTGACGTCATCAAGTTATGTAAAGAAAAGAACATCTGTGAGGAACGAGACAGATTTCTCTATGATGAAAAAGGAAGAATGTTCGTACCGGACATTATGAAACAAGAAGATAAAGATCTAAGGTTAGAAGTATTAAAGTTATGTCACGATTCTCCCTTTCCCGGTCACCCCAGTTATGAAAAGACCATTGATTTGGTCACACAAAGCTACTGGTGGCCTGGAGCTGCTACTTATGTCAAAGATTATGTTTCCCGATGCGATAGATGCGCTCAGATGAAAGGGTCAAATCAGGCTACACCTGGTTTGCTAAATCCACTTCAAATTCCCGACGGACCATGGGTCGATGTATCTGTAGACTTTGTCACAGATCTCCCGCCTTCAGCAGGACACGATTCAGTTCTCGTCATCGTTGACTGATTTTCTAAGGAAGTAGTCTTCGCACCATGTGTTAAGACAACCTCGGCCCTGGATACGGCCAAACTTTATTTACATCACGTATGGAAAAATCACAGATTGCCCCGATCTATTGTATCAGATCGCGGTCCTCAATTCACAAGCCAAGTCATGCAAGACATATGCAAGCGCTTGGGAATCACCCAAAGACTAAGCACCACATACCATCCCCAGACAGATGGCCAGATGGAACGGATGATCAGAGATCTCCAACAATACTTAAGATTATTTTGTTCTGAAAAGCAGAACGAGTGGTCCGATTGGCTACCACTCGCTCAATTCTCCTATAATTCAAAGAAACAAGCTTCTACACAGAAAACACCTTTCGAAGTTACGCGCTCCTATCTACCAAGAATGGGATTTGAGCAACGCATCTCTAAGGCACCAGCTGCCTCTGGATTCACAGATGCTATGGACGCAACTTTGAAAGAGGCGAAAGCAAACATCTTGGCGTCCCAAGAGAGAATGAAACTCCAAGCGGACAAGCATAGAAGAGAAGCTCCTTCCTATACGGTCGGAGATAAAGTTTGGTTGTCAACGGATAACTTAAGGTTGCCACGTGCTTCAAGGAAGCTAACGGAACGATAGCTCGGGCCTTACGAGATTACGGAACTCGTCGGCCCAAACGCAATGCATTTGAAACTCCCACGTTCCATGAGAATTCACGATGTCGTGAATATCTCACATGTCAAACTATATAAGGAAAGACTGCCTGGTCAACCAGTTGTTGCACCAGGTCCCGTCCAAGTCACCGTGATCACTTGTACAAAGTTGATTACATTGTCAACTCAAGGTATAAAGGAAGACGTCTTGAGTATCTAGTCCATTGGAAAGGATACAATGAAACAGATCGCACATGGGAACCCGAAGGTAATCTCCTTCCCATGGCCCGGGAGGCCATAGCCGATTTTCACTCCTCTACCCCGGAAGCCCCTAGAAAGTTGCGACTCTCTCATTTGATGTTCATATCATTATTCAAGCCCTATGAGAATAGCACTATCGCTGACCATAAGTTTGGTACTCCCTTTGATCGCCTGGAAGTCAATCCATAGGAGGGGGGTAGTGTTACAACGCTATCTTTTTGCCCCTATGCTTTCCTTTTATCTTATCTTATCGGATAAGGTCATCTATGAAATATCAAGGTTATAGCTAGATTAGATTGTAAGTGCTAACCTTGGTCTGGAATGTCCTAGACCCTTTCCCTGATGACATCATTGATGATGTCATGCCTCATGTTATCCGTATGTTTTCCTCACCTATAACACATGTTCGCCTCACGTCGCTGTGCGACACCCCCCCTCCTCATGTCTTTCATATCTGTGCTGTGTGCCTCATGTTGTCCTCACACATCACATGCGTACACCTCATGTACACAGCCCTATGGCAATGCCCTAGACCCTGTAGGTTTAGGGTACAAACTATTATAGAATGTATTGGTAGATCTGATACAAACATGTACATACATTAGTATTAGTATATAAAGCCAAGGGCCCAGCTGGAGACGTCCTCCAGTCTGGTTCTCCTTGGAGTTCTTCCTCTAGACCAGCCTACTTCCCTAAGTCCATGCTTTCTAGTGCAACCTGATAAGATCCAAGTGGTCTAGGGTTGTTTCACCATTCAGCTTATTCATCCAGTTCCATCTTAAGGATATCCTTATTAGTATTAGGAACAGTTTTTGCTTGTCAAGCTTGACTCATAATGTTTGCAAAGAAGGCATTAGAATAGTCCATGTGCATATTATCAATAGACTCCTCCTGGTGTTGTGCCAGTGATTTGCCATTCATTGGATCATCACGTGGTCCAGGATTGTCTTGTGGATTCCATTGTCCCTGTTTGAGAATACACTGCACAAATTCCTGTTCTGAGCAGAGTTCCTGCTCAATTTTGACAGGAGTTTTGTTTCCATAAATAGAATCAGGTTTAATGGTTGACTGTTTTACCCTAGTAGATCATTAGTGTACTTCAAAGTCTCCTCTAGGATGAGAGCAGTTAACACCAGCTCTTTGAGGAGGTCTAGGAGGAGGTGGAGGATGAAGTAGATGTCGTGGTGGTGGTGTAGGTTCTCTCTCAGGTTCCAAAGACAGCTGTTCTTCCTCTGGAGTCGATTGCCTGAGAGGATCAGGAGCTTCATCCTCATGTGGATGATCTTGTGGAGGAGGATCCGTTTTATTAAAGTGACTATCATCATCTTCTAAAGATCTTACCTAGATTGTTCTGGTTCTGATTCGAAGATTGAGGTGGTTTGTCAGCTATCTTATCAGGACAATGAAGAAATGCTTTCTCATCAAATACCACAGTAGAAGAGATCACGACAATTCTTCAGTTGGTTGACCAAAACCAACAACCCTTCATTCCTGATTCATATTCAAGAAAGGTCATCCTTTCCAATTTAGGACTAAGCTTGTCAGCCCTAATGGTTTTAGGAATGAAAACATAAGCAAGGCATCCAAATGTCCAAAAATAGGAAACATCCAGTTTAGTCCCATTCCACAAGGTAATGGGTGGTCTCCAGTGTAAGTGTCTCATTTGTTGGTGGTTGTATATATGAAGGGTTGCTTCAACACTGTCCTGCCAGAAGAACGGAGGTAAATATGCCTGATGTCTCATTGCTTCGGATTTCTCTAGGATAGTGCAGTTAAACGGTTCAGCCCATCAATTCTGCTGAGGTGTATAAGAGACTGTCTTCTGATGTTTGATACCATGAGAAGAGAAGAAAGAGCAGAGATCTGCAGATAAATATTCTCTCTCTCGGTCTGAACTCAATGAAAGCAGATGATTCCCAGTCTATTTCTCAGACCAAACAAACCAATCACAGATGGCAGAAACAGCATCCGACTTATGCTTCAGGAAAACGACCAATCCATAACCTGAAAAGTCATCCAAAAAGGTAATCATTCAATGGTTGTGTGCACGTGACTGAGTAGAAAATTCGCATATATCAGTATGCACCAACTCCAAAGGTCGACTCCCCCTGGAATCAGACATGGGAAAGGGATGCTCAATAGCCTTACCAAGCATACATCCTGGACATAAAGGCAAAGAGTCAGGAACAGACAATTCTGGTACACCAGATAAAGTCTTGTGGGCATGTTGTAAAGCATTCTTGGAACAATGGCCAAGATGCAAATGCCATAAATGATAGTCCGCTTCCTTCTGCAGGCTAAACCCATTAGCAGTTGGAGCCATCATCAAAGATGAGAACCAATGCATGGTATCTGATGAATCTAACATAGAAGCTGAGATTACCAGATTACCTACTTTGTCCCGAACCTGAGCACCCTGCTTATCCATTGTAAAAGTAAAGCCTTGATGTGTAAGTGCAACAACGAAAAATAAGTGGTTATTAACATGTGAAGCATACCACACTCCAATGAGAACAAGTGATGTCTCACAGTCTCCATTGTAATGATGTATAATCACTGTTCCTAGTTCATATATATCCATAATAGAACTGTTAGCAGTCCTACATTTCCTTGTGTGGTTAGATCGTGAGACAAATAGGTGGTCGGAGCATCCAGAATCCACCATCCATCAATCTGGGTACTGAGATTTTGAAGCACTCACAACATAGCAAGAATCATATCCATTATCATAATCCTGGTCATATGAGAGAGTATGGTATCTAGTACTACCATCATACTCCTAATTCCAATCCAAAAAATCTTCCGCAGCAAAACTATGTTTCCAGGTACCATCAGAATTACAGTCCGGGTTACCAAAATATTCCCCTTCATCCTTATTCTTCCCTTTATAACTCCACGCCTTTTTATATCCACTCTTGCCCAGAGATAAGCTAGAGAGACATCTTCCAAAAGGAAGTAGATGCGACAGGTGGATAGATGGTAGGCACAATGTCCACTTCCATCCCATCATTATCACTCCAATCCAATCGCTCCTCCTCTTTTTCAACAGGGCAGAAATCCAGCACTGTTGGTTTCAAGATAGGCCATCCAGGTTCAGCAACAACAGAAGAGATATCTTCATCCTCAGAAAGCTCCACAATCCCAGCATTAGCAACATGAGTAGTTTCATTCACAGTACATTTCCCCTTTCCTTTACCCTTTCCAGGTTTCCTTGGTTTCGGTTGAAAGGTGGGGTTAGCTGGTACCGGATTTTTACCTACATTCGGTAAAGCCTTGTTCTCACGATTGCCAGAAGTGGGGTGATGTTCACCCATTTTGTGAGAAGTGGATTGACAGATCTTACATTGATCCTTTTCAGGCTATTGCTTCCGAAAGTTCATCTGGTTGTTCCAAGATGGACCTGAAATCTGATTGGCTAGAGACATTTCTGATTTCTGTTGGAACTCTGATATAATCATAGGCATAACCTTATTGGGTTTGAATTTGGATGTTTGGATAGTGTGAACAGCAGTGATGACAACGCCAGAGTAAGAGTTTGGTAGTCCAGCCATAATAATCATAGTGCGGAGATTGAGGGGAAGATCTAAACTGACAGCAGTAAGTTGTGAGAACAAATGCGTTAATTGGGCAAGTTGCCCAGAGGGATCCTGGTCATCAGTCATCAACTAGCGGATAACCTGCCGGAATAGATAAAATTGACCGGTTGGGCCGGTGGTTGCGTATAGGGAAGCGAGTGCATCGAGGGTTTTCTTAGCAAGACTGATATGATTGGTATCATACATTTTGACGACAGTAGTGTGAAGAGAATCCTGCATGCTAAGTGAAATAGCTCCGAGTGCCATACCATCAGAATCTAGCCATGCATTCATGGCTTCATTGGTTCTGCTAGCTGGATAGGTGAATATCCCAGTAGCAATCCTCCAGACTTTCAAAGTCATGAGATAAGACTGAATGGCATCTAGCCATGTATGGTAATTGTCGGCACTGGTCAATGTGGGAAGATTCTTTGTAAAACCAGTAGATTCTTTGGACATGTTCTATAGTATTTCCAAAACAAGGTAATCAGTAACATTATCAGAAGGTATGGACCAAGGAAGAGAAGGATAATTAGGAGAGATGAGAGGTGCAGGTTCAAGAATTGATCCTTGTACAACCGGTTTACCAGGTTTGTACACAAAGATGTTCTGTGATAAGACTCTTTTTCCATGTTATCTCCCATTATGGTTAAGTCAAGATCCTCAAAGTATCTAGGGTTGGGTATCCAAACACCGGTTGAAGAAGTCACTCCTGGATTTTCACAGGAGACAGAGGGAATGACTATTCCATTTTTGGTAACAAGGGCAAAATGCTTAAAATTATGAAATAGTAGAGGGCCGCGCAGACCTCAGGATTGCGGAACGTCGCATGCATAACCCCTGCCTAGATGAGACGGTAATGGGTACATTAGTGGGACTAGGAGATCTAAGATCTTGAGAGCGTCTTTCTGGACACTCTTGAGTATCTCGTTCTCCTTCCTTGAGGATGCTACTGATGTACTCAACCTCCTGCAATGTAGCAGCAAGGGTATGCTCAGTCTCTGCCAACTTGGCACATTCACATTCAACATCAGTAGTCAACCGCTTGTTGTCTTCAATCAAAGGCTTAGTAGCCTGCATTATCTTAAAACAAATGTAAGGATCAACCAAAGAATGAAGCTGTCTATGCCTGATCCTATCCAAAGCCTCATTCTAATTGTTCATCCAAGGGATGTCATGGAACTAGTTATAGTAGAGGGACATTCACCAAATGTCCAATATGTCCATGGTAAAAAGAGGTCCAGGGACAACGTCAAGCTTGTTGGGATCCAAGACACCATCTTGTATAAGATTGACAGTCTGGTTAGGCCAGGAGGATAGTAACACATCCTGATTCTTGCCAATGATCTCAAAGCCTTTGTGATGCAGCAAAGAAAAAGTGTGAGAACCACCTATGACAGGAAGACCATGACCTTCAAGAATGGAGCACAAAGACTCTTTCTTATACTCAGTTAGGTACAGTGGAAGAGGACTGCTGTCCTCTCCCTGGTAGCAGAGTCCCAGTTGCTCGGAAGCGACCTCTGGGGCTACCCTGTGAATGTGAGCAACACAACCGGTTAGCTCAGCATTCAACTTGGACCGAGCGGTCTTCAGCTTGAAAGGTCTGTCCTCAAACCTGAAATCTAGGTCCTTGTCAAGGGTATCAGCATCCATCTGGCTGCTGAGCATGAGGAGATGACAGTCTGGGAGTTGTCCAGGAGCATTGTGGACATGATGACAATTGAGTCTAGGGATAGGATTGTTAGCAACTCCTTCTCCTATTCCTAGATTAAGGAACGGTTCAAGAATTGCATCCATCGTATGGTTAAAACTGGATGGAACTCTCTATCTGCCTTCTGGTGTTCATGGAGTATTAGGTGATGTTCAGAATGACGGTAATAAGGAGGCAGCTCTGGTATATCCAAGCGTTGCACTCCAACTTGTCCATAAATGTAGAAGGAGGCTTGAATAGGATATTGTACACAGGCAAATCCAGATGACTCACATTATAGCATGGGGGATCCGCGTCAGATAGAGGTATCAGTATAACCTGATATACAACTATGTGTAGATGGTTGTCAGTTCTAATTGAAACGCCAATATGCTGGTGACCAGCAGAAGTAGTAGCATAGCGAACAACGATGATGAAACCTTGAGCAAATGTAAATATCCAAGTGACTTGAATGAGTCCCTCGGTTCTGAAACATAATGATGTAAAGTGAATCAACAGTGTCACAACGAAGAAGAAATTACTCAGGCCATTAGACCAGTTGAGTTGTAAGGCAGAAAAAGGCATCAGTAATGATGAACTTATACCACTGCACAAGTAGGGCTCATAACCTAATGAGATTGGTTAATGGAAATGCCAATACTCACTTCATAGCACAAAGGGTCTAGGAAAGTCTCTAGACAGTGCTGGTCTTAAGGTAGATTGCATTGAGTGGTGGTTGGGAGAAGATAGAGATAGAAGAGAGAGAAAACTCTTATTGATCCTAGACATACATATGGCTAGGTTTATATAGTACATGGTTTGTTTGTATCTATTTGTACAACTATCATATACTGCAAGAGTCCATGGAATACGTACCATGAAATGTCCTGGAATGCCAAGACAGGTCATGTGATAGCTGTGGCAATATGTGCTGTGACAAAAAGATTTACATAACAGGAAGTATGGCAACCATATAAGGATATATTGCTCCATATATGGTAATCGGACTACTGTATTTGGTAGTGCCATATGCCACAGGAGAAAGTCTTACAATATTAAGTTTGGGTGACTTTCTCATGGCTATGTCCGGTAAACCAGTACATGTTATATCCTATCTTGTCTCATGACAAATCATCATAATGTCATCACCATGTGACATTTCAGATCTATAGATAAGAAGATCAGAATTAGAAGGATCTAGAAGGATCGCATGATTCTCAACACCAGCCACACATTTTTTGCGACTACTAGAAGCAGAGTTAGACCTCTCTCTCTTATGTACAGTTCCAGATTCACTAGCCCAAGTGGAAACCCACCTCAATGCCATCATCTCCACTCTTACCAGGTTGAGAGACCTCAACAACTTATCGCTCTCTCCTGTCGTGTCAGTTCATTCTACACCTCAAGAAGCATCTACTCTCCATGCTGTCCCCTCGCCTCAACTTCGGTATCCAACCAAAGAAGACCCCAATGACCAGCTGCCACTAAGACCCTCTGAGGAGCTGGAAAACATAAACCTGCTCCCTTCCTTTTCAGTTCTTTTATGCCAAGCGTGTGAACAAGTTTACAGGTTGGTTGCCCCATTTATCTTTTGATCTCACCAAGTCACTCCGGAGCTCAAACATGAGGCCTCTCCCATGTTGAACGAGATCTTATATCGAGTTCCAACCCTTTTAGGTATTCATTATTAGATAATCATAGTGTATATAAGTTCGAACTCAGCATCTGAGTTCTAATAACATCTTGATCTCTTACAACTACATTCAAGCTCCTCAACTCATACAAACAGTGAGTACACCTTACGGCTATTCCTCTCCTCAGAAGGATTGCTGTACCCTCTTTCCACAGATTATGAGCCCTGGAGGGCGGTACTAATGGTGCGGTAACACGCTGCCTTGTACCTGCTGCACCAGGTTGACCTTACTGTTGTGTCCAATGCTGCGCTATGCGTGAATGG